>JARFYF010000053.1:16860156-16873955 GCA_030265395.1 Rhina ancylostomus | reverse complement strand
AGGTCAGGCAGCATCTATGGAGGGAAATGGACAGTCAAATTCTCAGGTCAAGACCCTTCTTTCTGTTCAGAATAATCCCCAGTTTGATTTTTCTCATATATAACCATGAGCAGTGAGCATTGATAACACACCAAAATACATAGATCATAAATACACTGTCTAATTACTATCAGAGGCCAATTACAGATCCCCATCTGCTGTGCAAACAAAACTGATAATGAACAGGAATCAAATTCACATTTTCAAAGGTCATATTAGGGATCTTGCTGTGCGTGAACTGATTGATACCTTTTCAACATACTTAATTGGCTGTACAGCAATACACCATATAAAAACACACCATATAAATGCATTTTTTCCCATTAATACCATACTGATGTGCTAATGTTTTGCATAACCCAGCCACGTAGTAAAATGCAGGAAGGTGGTTGGAGACTGATGGTGGTCTAGTAAATTTGTCTTATTCTGCTATTCAGCCTATGAAATATGGAAGTGCATCAGGAATTGTACACAACCAACAATGTAATTGAGGATCAATTCTGCACAATTTTTCACAGCTTTTCACTGGGACATTTTCTTTCTGGTGCCCTTTGCTGTACAGATAATGCACCACTGAAAAAATAGTAACTGGCACAGCAGCAGAGCAGTTAGTACTTCTATCTTATGACTCCAGAGACCTGGGTTTGATCCTGATCTTGAGTGTTGTGTGTGTGGAGGTTACCTGTTCTCCTTGTAACATCATGTGTGGGTTTTCCCTGGTGCTCTGGTTTCTTCCCGCAAATATGTCTGGGTGGTAGGTCAATTGGCAATTGTAAATTACCCACGGTGCAGGTGGGTGGCAGAAGAATTGGGGATAGGGATTGGGGAGTTATTGGGGATGCAAAAGGAGAGATGGGATTGGTGTAGAAGGGTGCTAGTTGGCTGGCGTGTATGTGGTGGGCTGAAAAGGCCTATTTCTATGCTGAGTTACTCTAAGATTCAATGGCCTGGGGAGTCCTTTGTGTATCTGTCTTTAGAAAGGAAGGAAAAGAGAATGGGTAAACATTCAACACAATAATACCAAAGGATATTGTTGTCATTGAAACAGTCTAGTGTTTAGCTGGGTCTGTCTTAGTTCTTTTTAAACAAAATACTGAGAAACAACATCTTGAGGGAATTTAATGGGGACAGAGGCAGGTTATGGGGAAAAATTAGTACAGGGAGTGCAATTGCTGTATGAGCCAGCACAGACTTAATGTGCTGTAATGGCTTCCTTTTACATTGGGAGGAAATATGGAATCAAATGCCTAATGGGAGCATGATGCAAAAAGTAATCATTCTTGTAGAATTTTCAACTGCAGAAAATTTTTGATCATATAATCTAACAGTCTGAAGTGTCTCAAAATAAACTGCCAAGGTATATGGCTAGAAACTAACTACTTCAACACAGCAAGTTTTGAAGTTACTTAAAAAATGCCACAATTTTTATAATTATGCTTAAACTACATTTGATAACGACTTCAAATTTCTTTTTCAGTATTCTACTAGACAATTGCTTTTGTTTTCCGAAACTTTAAGCCAGTTTTACATATAACACATTCTATACAGCATCTTCCATTACAAGCCACGTTTCCAAGAGAGAATGTCCCGGGTGCATGGGGTCTTTGATTATGCTAGCTGCATTACCAAGGCAGCAAGAGGTATAGACATGGTCCATGTAGGGGAGGCTGGTTTCCATGATGTGCTGGGCTGTGTCCACAACTCTCTGCAGTTTCGTGTGGTCACAGGCAGAGCAGTTGCCATACAAAGCCGTGATGCATTCAGACAGGATGCTTTCTACGGAGCATCAATAAAAGTTGGTGAGTGTCAAAAGGGACATGCTAAATTTCTTTAGCCTCCTGAGGAAGTAGAAGCGCTGGTGAGCTTTTTTGGCTGTGGCATCTGTGTGGTTGGACTAGGACAGGCTATTGGTGACGTTCACTCCTAGGAACTTGAAGCTCTCAACCCTCTTGACCTCAGCACCGTTGACATAGATAGGTGCATGTGCACTGCCCTTTTCCTGAAATCAATGACCAGCTCCTTTGTTTTGCTGACATTGAGGGAAAGGTTGTTGTCATGACACCACGTCACTAGGCTCTCTATCTCCTTCCTGTATTCTGACTCACTGTTACTTGAGATACGGCCCACTATGGTGGTATCATCTGCAAACTTGTAGATGGAGTTAGAGCAGAATCTGGCCACACAGTCATGAGTATATAGGGAGGATGCCTTGTGGAGCACTAGTGTTGAGAATAATAGTGGTGGAGGTGCTGCTGCCTATCATCACTGATTGTGGTCCGTTGGTCAGGAAGTCAAGGATCCAGTTGTGAAGGGAACTGTTGAGTCCCAGGTCTCTGAGTTTTGAGATGACTTTGCTTGGAATTACAGTATTGAAGGCAGAGCTGTAGTCAATAAACAATAGTCTAACGTAGGTGTATTTACTGCTCCAGAGCTGAGTGTAGTGCCAGATGCTTCCTGAAATTTTAGAGGATGACATGAGAGGTGCTCTCGTAGTGTGACGGTATCATTGCTCAATTCTATGTCCATGAGTATGTTGGGACTGTTTTCATGGATACAAAATTAGACAATGCAGTAGGTGGGGAGAAAGGTAGGTGGAGGGTTGGGTGTTGGAATGGTGTTGAAGATAGAAGGAGAAATGCAACAGTTTATTGCTTGAATGGATGTCACTGTGCAGTTCTCAACAATAAATCACTGAATTATAAATCTGAAAGAACTACAGACTTCAAAGTTACATGTATTTTTTAATGCAAAGCTTCACATCAATGTAAGAAGATGTTTTAACATCAATAATAGAAAGTTGTAATCTAATCCATAAACTGAGTGCATGTTTAAGGCCCCCAGACTTACGACCCAATATGCAGAGTGTTATCACTTCTAATCCATTTGCAGCCAATTCTGTTCCAAATTGCAAAATGGATTAATAAATTGTGCACAGATGCTCCAGAAGTTTACTGGCCCAAGGAACTGTTGGTTGACACAGGCTTGTCCCAACAGTAAAGCAATCTCCTGCTTTTCACAGGCAGTGGTGCCAGACTGATTTTAAAAGCCCACACCTGGATAGAAACAAAAACAGCTTTCAGGAAATAAACTTAATAAGATTGACATTAAGATAAGCATTGAAGAAATCGGTCAGGGTTGAAGTTGCATGAATTCAGTAGTTAAATTTGCATGTACATCACTAATCTCCCAAAATTTAGAGGTGTCTAGACTTTCAATTAACTGGTGCAACTCACTTTATCTTTGCAGCCTATGATGTACCACACCGCTGACTAAAATTGATGAGAGAAGCTCTCCATGGAAGTCAAAGGATTATTTTGCCATATGGTCCAATTCAGACAGAGCTAAAATAATAAAGATGTAGATTTGTTCCACAAAGTACCCTTTGCTAAGAATTCTCCAATGGGGAAGAATAAAAAAAAACTTTAATCATGTCCTTCATGTGGTAGGGAAGTAATTTCCTACAGCAGTGTGTGGAATTATATTAGGCACAATACCAGTTCAAAACCTGCAGGGAATTTGGTCAAATTCTTAGATATGCCCCTGCTGGGACTGAACTCTAACTTTCTACAACATTAAAAACTCTTCTTGCTGTGCAGCTTCAGAGATTTGGAGTAAAGATATCTCACCCTTTGAATTTCTGAAGATTTAACTCTCACAGTTTTTGTGTCAAAGATTAGGACAAAGAATCAAGTTCACATATTGCTTCCAGCTACTTATATGTATATGTGTGAGACAATCATAAGTACTATCTTAGGCCATTTAAGATGGGCATATCTGAATTTCCAAATATACAAGCTACTTCCTGTTTATTCCACTTGCATAAACTTTCTTAATAAGAACGTATACCCAAAGGCAAAGAAAGGAATAGTAGTCCATAAATCCACAAGCAGAGTGCTGTTTTCCCATGTGGCTGGTTATTTCTGGAGAGGAGAGTGATTATAGTGGTTTTTGGGTCATATCACATCATTGCAGAAATTGCACAAGGCACTTTCAATCATGAATCACTCTTGCACTGATGATACAATTTCCACAATGGATGACTATGAAATGACATCATTTCCCATGCCAATTGCCTCAAAATTTAGATCACAATATTCTGAATTGTACCTGCCTTTAAGCAATCGCTTTCAAGACCACCCTTGCTTCACTCATCTCCTTCATGCTCTGGCGTGTCACTGCACCACTGCCCCCAACCTAACCCCAACCATCAACTATTCCCTGATTAAGAGATTTTGGCTTCCACCCTGACTGAGGTCTTAATCCATAAACTGGTCCCAGTCTCACCCGAGACTTCCGCCAGAACAATCCACAATGGCCCAGCACATGAAATAAAGTGTATTAGGGCCAATCAGTTGCACATGATACCCTGGGCTGCAAAGCTGCCCAATTTTGTTAAGGCAGATCCATGTCCTTAACGAGGCAATGATTCCTTCATCTACTTATCCTTATGTCAATGAATGTCCAGACGAGTGCATTTCAAGACCTTGATATGTCCCTACGTACTTTACATTCAATTAAATCTGATGTTTCAAATTGAATCACAGTAGTAAACATAGCAGCCAGTTCAAGCATTGCAAACTTCCAAAAAACAAGGAAACAAGTGGCCAGGTAACTTGTTTTTGACGGTATCAAACTTCCAAAAAACAAGGAAACAAGTGGCCAGGTAACTTGTTTTTGACGGTATTAGTTAGGACAACTTGAGCGAATTTCCCAACAAAATCTGTTTTTTTTATGTTTGAGATAGTTTAGATGCCCTTGCTTAAAAGGTCATCCAATGAGTTCACCTGTGAATACAACCACAATAATGTGGCTAAATATGCTAAGGCACTATCGGGGCATTATCAATCAAAGTTTGATGCCAAATCATAAGAGGAGATTGTGGCACAGAGAGCCAAAAGCTTGGTAATGGAGGTAGGTTTTTATAGAATATCTTGACAAAAGAAATAGAAGAGAAGGAGGGAAAAGTTTAGGGTTACTGAAGGCATGGCTGCCAATGATGGAGCGAATGAGTGTGTGGAAGATTAAGAGAACAGACCTGGGGGCACAGAAACCTCTGAAAAGTTACAGAGATAGGGAAGTGGTGATGCCTCGGAGGGAGTTTGAAATGGGGATGGAAATTTTAAAATGAAGGCTTTGCTCTATCAGGTCCCAATGTCTGCCAGAAAACACGGCATGCATGGCTGAACAGAAGTGAACGTGTTACCATTGAAGCAGGAGTGACAAAAAGTGCTGACCAAAGTGGTGACAGTAATCAATCCATTCTAACTGAACTCAATTTGCCATTAAGTAATTAGTTAAGTCAGTTAATTAGTTAACTCGGTTAATTAATTTTATGTAAATTACTGTTATGTTCCAGGAAATGGAATCTCCATGGCAAGCACAGGACAGGCAAACTCAAAGTACACTGCTGTCAGCTCTTTTGGTTTCAGGTCACAGAAAGCAGGGAGGTTTGAGCATAGTTCCAAACATGGATATGCAAGGCTTCACTTTCCACCATTCTGATGGCATTTACATTTTAATTGGCAGGGAGTTGCTGGAACTATCAAAACTGTAACATCTTAAAAGATTAGAAGTGAAATTCTTGGTTTACTGAAATAAACTTATCATTAAAATGGACTGTAATCAGACTGCTTCCTGACACTGGCCTTGCTTGCTTACCCAAGCCCCATTCCAAATGACTTCACATTTGAACTCTACATTTGTAACAAAATCACATTACAAAAATAGGATATAACTAACTTTGCTTTGAGCAATCAAATTGAATCTTCAGACAGGAACATACCTGTCAAATGCGTGTTTTGATTAAAAACTGTTTTATTAAATAAATCACTGAATAAGTAGTGACAAAGATTTTCAATGCAATTGTCAGCAACTGCTGAACATTTTAATATAAAAGCCAAGTCTCTTGTCAAAACTTGTGTGAAATATTTTACAACTGTGCAATCTGCAGCTGTTTATATTCAGGCCAAATACTAATGTTTGCTTTTTTTTCTTTTTAAAAAATACATTCACTTCACAGAGTAATATATTCTTACTAAATATTGCTATGAAATGAAAATACTTTACATTTCCCTAGGGCCAGTGCAGATTTCTTTTAATTTATTCTCAGGATGTGAGCATCACTGGCAAATACAATGCTTTGCTGCTCAAGGTGGTAGGCCATTTTTGGGAACCACTGGATTTCCTGTTTACAAAGTTTGATACAATTGACTGGCTCACTTGGCCATTCAGAGGATAGTTACCTCAGTACTGTGAGCCAGTTATGATTAATTGTGACATGGTTCCTTCCCTGAAGTACATTTGTGAACCAGATGAGTTTTGTCAACCAATTGAACCAAACCCCTCCACTGCATAGTCTCATGTGATCAGTTCACATAATAACGTGCTCCACTATTTTCTGTCCTCTTAACTAGATGATCACTGCTCTGTGTTCTTTCCCTGCTCTACTGATGCCAAACAGTAGTATTTTGTGGACTTGACTCCTGCCTTCTAGAGTGATTAACATCAACAAACGCAGCCACACAGCAGAAGTATAATCAGCCAATCATCTGCTTGATATGCAGTGATAGTAATGGGTTGTCCAACCACAATTCTCAAATTATTTTACTAACTTTAAAAGAAGGAAAACTGCATTCACACCAGTGCATCCCAAATCACTCCACAGTCTGTGAAGGTATTTCTTCAATGTAGACATTGTTGAAATGCGGACAATTTACGCATAGCAAGTTCCCACATAGAACTAGGTAGTGTGGATCAGGTAATGTGTGTTGTTGATGTTAGCTGAGCGGTGAAAATTCACTATAAGTTTTTATAATTTAGTGCTTGTTATACACTAATAACTTTGAAAAACAAAAGAAGTTTGTGAGACTAAATTATTATATTTTATTGTCCTTGTTCATGAAACATTCCTGATCTTGCAGTATGCACCAATTCTGCAAGGCATTAAGCATATGTTAGCATCTGAGATTGAATGAATATATCAGAGCAGCAGAGCTGATTTTGCAACTGCCTTTGCCAGTACTATGTTGTGTAGTAATTTGGTTCACATGTAAATGCAGAAATCTCTCTTGTGCCACTCTCTGAAGAAACATCATGCTTTATCCTCAGCTGAAGTACTGTAGGTGACTCATCTCCTTTCTTCCCAGAAGATTCATCTTTTTTGACTATCATCTGGCCAAAATCAGGAGCTGCTATGGTGTGAGATTGTCATCAGCTGGAACATCCTAAATCAATATACTTGAGGAACATTAACCAAATCAACTGCCTTGCTTGAGAACTGTGAAAGAACTGTGTAAGCCTCACATTCAGCCAAGACTCATTAAATCCATGACCCAAACTATTTTCTTTTTAATCTATTTGTGTTCCTGATGTTTGCCTTGGATCACACAAAGTGAATCTCCAAAGGAGTTGAATGTCCCACAGGCCATTAGCCAAAGTAAATGGACATGCATTAACATTCTTGTTCCAGGTCCAAAAATAATCAATTCAAAGACTATCAAGTTTTTCCACCATATCATATGTGAAGCTCACATGTAGGCAATTTGTTCACGTTAGGCTTTGAAGTATTCAACGTTACAGCTATTAGAATGTTATTCTGAACCTAGCGTGTGATGAATGACACATTAGTCATTCAGATGTCCAGCTATCATAGGATTATAGCTGAAGTAGCATTTTTCTATAGATCTGCTCGTTAAAGATGCTGATGTGGTCAGCAGCATTTTGATATTCCAAGAGTGTCAATGTAGAAGCTTGTGTTCATAATTTCCAAAAAAAAAGATTCCTGATTTTGATTTGGATTGAAGTATCACGCAATTTGATGATTTTTCAAGGGAAAAGGGGAAAAAATCAAGGAACTACTGTCATGAACTTATCAGCATTTGACTTTTAAATGACCCTTGTGGACATCAAGAACAAATCACTTGTTAAGTTTACTCAGTGTTTAAAAATTATTTAAACGATATCTCCTTTTTTGATGAGCAGAAGCTGTGTCAGATACATCATGTATGTTAATCCTCACTCACTGTATCCCCTCAGTGTCAATAATAGATTAACTGTCTTTCCAAGAATACTTACCTTACTTTCACCAACTCCAACTATTCCTTTTTGTCCTCTTACTGCTATCACACTGCTTCCATTCAGCACTGCTGAAGATGCTGACTTCTTGCTGGGCTTTGCTTCCAAGGATGCTAGCTGCTCTCTGATGCTAGCCTCTCAATGTTACATGAGTATTCATAAACATGGACACTCTTCAGAAATGACATGAATGAGGAGAAAGGCTCCAAAGCAATTTTCTTTTCCCTACCCTGCAAGAATTGAGTCTAACTATATTTCATTTAGCCATCTCGTCTTGGTACAAGTACAATTTTAAACTCAAGAAACAATCCATGCTGAGGTTAGATACAATTCTAGGATGGGGGGGGGGAGGGTGGTGAGTTTGGTGGTTTTGGTGGAGATTGGCTCTTATATTCAGGGAGGCTTTCTGATTGAATGGGGGCCAGTTTGGGTGTGGGGGGTGGTGGGGATTCACTGAGCAGTAATGTTGAGAATGATAAAAATCATTTACTTTATGTAAGCACAATGGAATTTTGTTTAAGTATTTTGTATGGGGATTGATGTAACTGTGTATACCCAGTATCCTCCATATCTATGCCCCGCATTTATTTTTAATTATTCTTGTAAGATTGTTTTGTAGGCATGGCTGGCAAACTCCATCTCTAATTGTCCTTGAGAAGTTGGTGGTGAGCTCAGATTTTGATTTGCTCCAGTCCTTTTGATGAAGATGTATCTGCAATCCCGTTAGGAAGGTCATTCCAGGATTTAGACTCAGTAATAACCAGGGTGCAACAACACAATTACAAGTCTATACACCAGGTGACTTGAAGATGAATCTGCAAATGGTTGTATTCCTACGTGCCTACCACCCTCCTCCTTGTAGAAAAGATGCTGGATTTGGAAGGGGATATTAAAGTAGTCTTGGTTATTAACTGCTGTGAATTTCATAGATGATATACACTGTATGCTGGTGGTGGAGGGGTAATGGATGGAGCGTCTATCACGTGAGCTGCTTTATCCTGGACCACCTGTGTGCAGACAACCCTATCAGCCATATCTACTGCACTACCAGTTGCTCTTTAATCATCCAATACCCTTAGTTGAGAAAGTGGGTGCGGTGGTAACACCACAGCCATGGAAGGAGACGTGGTAGTGTGTAAAGTGGGGACAGGTAGTCCACTCCCTTAGGGTTTACCTTCCTTTCTCTACCACATAGCTGAGCCACAGTAGTCTTTACAAGATTTTCCATTTCCCTTCTGTCTCTTCATCCACCAATTTTATTTCACTCCAACCATTTACACCTTCTCTAAAATATTACCCTTTTGCCAAGGACCAATAATTTAGTCCTTCTACTCTCTGATCACACACAGGATATTCTATTTTCTCTTTCTTCAATACCACTCCCACCCCAAGAATAATTTCCATGGCTTTGTTCTCAACTAAAAACTGTTTATCTCAAATATTTTCCTGTTCTGCTGTATGGTAGTCGACCTGAGACATTAACCCCCTTGACTCACTGGGAGTTTAGATTTTCTTAATATACATATTTTCTTCACTGTACAGAATATCAGATAAAGATTCCCTTATGATAAATCAAGCTACAGAATTTTATTTTCCCTCTCTTATATGTATCTGTTTAGAGAATACACCGAGAATTCACAAGGAGCAGATATGCATGTCCCCTAAGACTACTTTTCATGGCAGTTTCAAACAGCTGTAAAATCTTCAGTTAATCTCATGTGTGATATAGTAAGATTTCCAGAGCCATTATTCAAGTGACAAGAGATATAACAATTGGTGTATTTGGAAAATACTACCATTCTCCATCACTTGTCACTCACAGTTTCTACATTTTTTTGCAGGCAAACTCTGTATAAAACTAATCATTGGAACAAGAATAAGACTGAATTTTCTTTCCCTGACAATTGCATAACAAACTGCTATGTATGGCTCCTCTTTGCAATAAATCACTAATTAATTAAACAATGTGGACTAGATGTTCATGGAAGATTCATATGGTAATTAGTTATTTCCTGGATAACCATTAAAAGTAGCAGTAATGTTTGATGAGAGAAAGACAAAGGCAAATTATGACCAGCTGCAAACACTAGGCAGTCCTGTCACGAGAAGATCACTAACTGCTTTCCTTCAATTAACATAATCCTTTCAGCTAAAGAAATTCCATATGTCACAGAAGATAAATGAATGAGTGATTGGCAGCTCCTTCAACAACATTGTACTCATTGTGTTTGTAAATAAAAATCACAAGACCAACCAGGCTTTTACGTCCAACTTATTTTAGGAACATTGTGAATGGGAAAATATTTTGTGGTTCTGTGAATTGACTTCATTCTAAGTTCTTTCAGCAGTGGTAGAAAGCTCTGTGTTACAGATGTGTGTATTTGATAGAATTGAAAGTTCAGCTCATTCTTTATGAACAGATCATTTAAACATGTAAAACAGAATCACTGCATTCTTAAACTTAATACATAATATTGACATCTTTGTTTCTTTTTATTGCATATATTTATGATGTATGTATCTGTTAATGGCATAAGCTCTGAATAATTTGGCTTTCTTTGTGTCTGAAAGGTCACAGTACCCCCTGTTCTGTCAGTAACAACCTTACATTTAAAATTCGCACACATACCTCCTTCCTCCAGACCAATACCAGATGCCAAATGTCTAGTATCTGCCAGATACGTAGATTGCATAGCTCTGGAGAGCAAGTAGGTGGAGAAAATTCTGCGTAACTATGACTTATTGCAGCAACTCCAGTCTTTGTATGAAGCTACACAAAAGCTATTGAGTTTTAAAGATGATCTCCTTCAGTGAGGAATTGGAAATATAACATCACATGCAAATGTATCTGGTATTTGTGAAAAACTAAACCCATCTTGTGCCACACTCAGGGGAAGTCAGAAAGAGAGAGAGAGAGAGTTGTGACAGCAATAACTACAGCAAATGTTTCCTCTGCATAATTATTGCCATGACATCTGTTGTTGAGGTGAAGGTCACTGCAGCAAACTCAATACTGAGAATATCCAATAGTTCTATTTTCCGATCATGATTTGTGGCTTAAAGAAAAAAGGGAATGCTAGTGGGATCTGTGTGTGTGACTACATGTGTGTGTGTGCCTGTGTGAGAAAAGGAGAAAGAGAGAAAGCTCACAGTTAAGTATAAAAGGAGAAAGGGAAAAGTTTATCCTATCCTAATCCTGACAGGATTGTGACAGGCCCATTCTTTTTCCTTCTGTTTAAAAGGGATGCAGGCATTTACAATACAAGTCAATTTCTGTCATTGTTCATTGCTGATCCTTAGCCCCACAAGCCTCATAAAAGTGGCTTTCACATTTAAGATTGAGAACAGCTTGCATTACACTTTTGCTTCAGGACAAGTTATAGAAATTAGCTTGTCAGGTTACACAAAGTGTTTCATAAATTGATGGTCACCATTCCTTAGATGCGAACAAAAATTCTGATTCAAAGTTAAGGTAAATTTTATTCCACACTCCTAGATTGTATGTTAGATAATGTTATAATTTGTTTTTTTCCCCAATAAAAAAATGAAGGTTAAACATTTGAGGTGTAGTTCATATAATGAGGTAACGCATGTCAAGACGTGTATAAGTAGGCCTTTTATTCTGGTGTGCAGTGCAGAACTGAAACATTGCTTCCATGGTTTAAAAAAACAATGCATTCACACCTTATGACCTATTGCTGTCAGCAGATCGTTAGGCTGTTTCTGAATTTATTTTAGCCATTTTAAAAATAAAAGTAATAAATATGATTTAAACTAATCACTTTCAGCAGCAGCTGAAGACAAGGTGAGGAAAGAACAGTTGAAATTAACCATGAATGTTCCAAGTGAAGATGCCAGGCTTTTTGCATATCTAAGACAAGCCATTGCCTTTCCTACAGTTACCTTCAGGCAGTTTGATTTCATCACCTTCATCAAATTCATTACAGTTCACTGCTGAAATAGATCTCAGTCACTTACTGCTTGTGCTCTTCACAAAGCATCTGCCTGATCTCTAACTCTCCAGTGTTCTGATGTGGAAACATTGACCAGAAAACTATTATTTCCAATGTTTCAGGAATTCTTAATGCAGAATTGATATCTCAAGCTGCAAAAGGTAAACATAAAACTTGCAATTCCCTGTCCAGGAAATCAGATTGTGTTAAGTCACTTGCCCAAATGTATATACTGACATTTTTGCTTTAAGTGAATTTATTGGATTATTCTAGATTGGAAACAATACCATCACTAAATCATTATACGATATCCCTGAGGACAATTTACACAAAATCTTAGTGAATCTTTCAGCTTTTAAAGAGTTTAATCAAAGCAATTCAGAAAAATTTTAGCTGAAATTATAACCATATGCACCTTGTATTGTGTCAAAATTACTTTCTCATGTTATATCTTAGAAACACAGTGTCTTGCTGGTTTAACCAAGTTTTTTTAACTGTAAGAATTATAGGATTGACACTACACTTGAAGTAATTACATGAGATGTAAAAAAACATCCTGAAATATCTGACACACATAAAACTTTTACCTTTGTATGAGAACTTCAGGCGAGGTTTACTTTGCTTCCAGGCTTCATTCACCGGTAAAAGAAAGAAGAAAATAACACAGCAGCACACAGCAGTAACCCTTGCAGGAGGAAACATGCTTCTGCAATCTTTTTCTCCAATTAAAATTGTACACTCCATGTTACAAGTCTACAGCATTACTCCAGTGCACGCCAGTCCCTCTGTACACCAATTCAATTCATTACAGTTCACTGCTCAAATAGTACTGAAACTAATAGTGGGAGTGGTGATGCTGCTGCCAATCAGTCTCCATCAATTTGCATAAGTTCCAAAAGGAACAGACAGGAAAGGAGTGGTCTTGGCAGAGGCAAGCACTCTAAAATTATAGCCAGCAGTGTTGACATCTGCAGAACAGTTTGTATTAATTCAAGAAAACTTTTAAGATGTATGTAATTAATAAAGATTGGATGATAAACACAAGTTATTTTACGTCTTCTTTTAGGACAGACTTAATTTTCAATTAAGACAATCAAGTTGGATCAGTAATGTATTGTGTAGATAAATTGTAACTTTTATGAATAAAGTATATTCTGGAAAAATACTCTTGTTTCATTGGAAAAATCTATAACTGCTGTCCTATTATTTGGAAATCCCAGTGGTATGGCAACTGGCTCACCAACTGATTTTTCCTATGTTCCACACAAATTTACTGGGGTCCCATTCCCATTGCTCACATGAAACTCATTGGTTCACTGTGTTTCCTTGAACTCACAGTTGCCCTGATTCCTTGAAACTCACCAGGTTCACTGGAAATTTTAGGTCCCACTGTGCAATTTCTTAAAAAAGAATGAATTAAAAGTGTGTTAGGGTATCAGAGTCATAGACTAACACAGCATGGAACCCGGCCCTTTGGCCCAACTCATCTGTGCTGACCATGGTGCCCACCAAGCTTGTCCTATTTCTAGTTGCTAGTGAGGACAGGAATAGAAAGATAGGCCAGGTGAATGCGTGGCTGAGGAGCTGGTGCAAGGGGGAGGGATTCAGGTTCTTGGATTATTGGGATCTCTTATGGGACAGAGGTGGCCTGTACAAGAGGGACACTTTGTACCTGAACTGGAGAGGGATGAATACCCTGACAGGGAGATTCACTAGTGCTACTCAGGAGGGTTA
>JARFYF010000053.1:16781796-16792274 GCA_030265395.1 Rhina ancylostomus | reverse complement strand
TCCCTGCTGACCATACTGCTTTCAATAATAAAGGTTCACACTGAGATCCTGGAAAATGCAGATTACTTCCCTATCTTGATAGCCATCTCTCAGCAAAGGCAGATATCAATGATGAATTCACCATCACCTTCAATGCACTAGCATAGCCTTTAGTTGATTGAGGAAATGAGTGTTTGAAGACCAGGTCTTTTGCCACCATTTTGTCTGCATGGGCAACAAAAAACTCCCATGACATATGCTCTTGTCAAAGCTCTGTCATGAGAAGAGTTAACCAGGTGGAAAAGAGGAAAAGATACTCAAAGCCACCTTGAAGAAATGCAAAATCCCCATTCCACATACTCCTGAGAATCTCAAAGTGGATAAGGGCCATTTGGCTGGTAATGAGAATCTTGTCCATGCATCAGGAGCACTCAGATCTAGTGCAAGCAGTGAAAGGAATGCACCACTTCATAAACTACCCATCTATTTACCCTCACATTGGCACCTCATCCTGCCTCATCTGTGAAGAGTCTGCAGTTCCCACAATGGCCTTATTAACAGCTCAGAACCCACAGAATCAGAACAGAACCAAGTCATTGAGGAGGAGGATGATGATGAGGAGCAGGTGGATGATGATGATGATGAGAAGGATGAGGGTGATGAGGATGAGAAGGTTGTTCTGGGAGTTTGCAGTGTAGAAACTGTCCAACACAGTTCCCACATTTTCACAAAGATTACACTTCAAAATTACTTCACTGGCTGTAAAGTGCTTAGACAGATCCTGAGGTGATGAAAGATGTGATTCATTGTTTTTCTTTTATATCCATTGATATCTTTACCCATCAAAAAGATTTGAATAGGCACTGCATCCATAATTCACAGTGCCCAGGTGATCCAGTGAACCTTATGGAAACTCCTTAAGTCTATTTTTGAGAGTGGTGAACTCTGTCCATTACATCACGGGCATATCCCTCCCCACCATTGATAGTATCTACAGGAGGCACTGCTTCAAGGAGGCAATATCCATCAAAGATCCCCACCATTCGGGCCATGCCATCTTCTAACAGCTACCATCGGGCAGGAGGTGCAGAAGCCTCAAGTCTCACACCACCGGGTTCAAGAACAGCTTCCTCCCTTCAACCATTCAGTTCTTGAAGCAACCGGCACAACCCTGATCACTACAGTTTAGCAACACTGTGACCACTTTGCACTATAATGGACCTTGTTCTTGTTCTAATTGTGTTCTTTCTTGTAAAAATTGTGTATAATTTATGTTTAATTTATGTTTTGCTTGTGAATACTGCTTATATGATGCTATGTGCCTGTGATGCTGCTGCAAAGTAAACTTTTTATTGCACCTGTGAATACGTGTACTCATGCATAAGACAATAAACTGACTTTTGACTTGCTTTTAACTTGCAATGTAAGTGCTGCTTCCAATTGTTCTTTCATTTCAGAAACTAGCTGCCTTAAGGAGAACCCTTATGCATAGTCCCCAAAAAAGTGCACTGAGCTCAATGTGGGTGCAATCATAATTAACCAACTGAATGCAAGGTTGTATCATTACTATTGCACAAGTTCTTCCCTGGTAGAAAAATTGCAGAAGCTTCTGTCCAATCTTTCTATTTCAGAATGATTTCCCCAGTGTGTAAAAAAAAACTTCACAAATACCAATGGAAAATACCAAACAATTTTGTTTTAGTTGACGTTTTTGGAGCATTGACTGAAAAAATACAATTGGCCTCAAATGAAATTTCCTTAACGATACCAGCATTGATATTTATGGTTTAAGAAAAACAGCCAAGCTGTAATGCCAATCTAAACAGTCTACAGGCTAAGGGATATTTGTTCCTTAATTAACTGCAGAAAATATAAGCTTGTAGCCTTTGTCACCAAATTGCTGTTACTTTTGGAAAACAGAGGAGGCACATTCCCACTATTTCAGATGCTCTTTGTGTTATGTTGACCAATTCCTCTAACCTCCGCAAGGCTCTTCTATTGGTCACTAATATGCTGGCCGTCTCTGGAAGTGACTTCTGTTTGTAGATTTTCTTCCATACAGGATAAGCAACAGGTGCATTGGTGAAAAAAGCACAAGTGCCATATTTCCATAGAGGGCTGGATCTCAACTCTTTGTCTCCTCTATCTGGTACAATCTTGCTCTTCACCAGCCTTGATATTTAACATATCATCCTCTGCAGTTTCTGCCATCTTCAACAGGATTCCAATACCAGACATATCATCCCCTTCCCTTCCAGTATTTCGAACGGACCATTACCTCCGTAAATCTTTGGTTAGCTCTTCTATCTCAACTAAACACTCCCCTTTGCATAGCACTTTCCCATGTTTTCATGGGAGATATAACAGCTGTCCTTTTATCTCCTCACTTCCTACCATCCTGGGACACAAAGGATGAAACATCAATCCACTACAGTTCTTTAGATTTAGTGAACGGCGTTTGGTGTTCACAATATGGTCTCCTCTATGTTGAAGAAACCAAAGGGGTGACTGGGCGATTGCTCGCACTGCAATTCTGTCCAGTCCATGACCTTCCAGTTGCCCAACATTTTAATTCTTCAGACAACTCCCACTCTGACTTCTGTCTTCAGCCTCTGATATCGTTCCAATGATGCCCAACTTAAGCTTGAGGAACAGTATCTCATCTTCCATCCAGAGCCCTGAAGCCTTAAGATTGAATATGATGAGTTCATATAACCAGCCTTTTTATCTCTCCACAGATGTGGCTGTCCATTTGAGTTTCAATTTGTTCCTTTGCTTCTTTTTTCTCCTATCTCTACCTACTAGTATTTGATTGTTACCTTGACAACTTTGGCCTGCACCTTATCACAGACTCCATCCCTCCTCCTCTGTATTTAAACACATTTGTTTTCTCATTCTTTCAGTTCTAAGGATCCATAACTTGAAACTTCAACTCTGTTTCTGTTCCCACAGACGCTGCTTGACTTGCTGAGTGTTTCCAGCATTTTCTGTACTTGTTATAAATAAGTCAGCAGAATGCATGGGTGTTGCAACGTTTGATCAGTCAGCCTGGATGGCAGTACTTATGCAAGGAAGCAGTCGGCATTAGGTAGGTTGCAATGACTTCAGCTGTTACTATGGCAGAAATTGCACAAGCATCCCTCCCTGATATTCCAGCAAAGTGGAATATAGGAAGAGAACATGGATGAACTTGTGAACTTAATCCATTTACCTGTATTTTCCTCTGATCTCTTAGTGCTTTTGGATAATAAAAACCTATCAATCTCAGTTAAAAATAACAACTGACATCTTCAACTTTTGTTCACTGTTCAGAATCTGCATTATCTTCTGCACGATGAAGTCATTCCTATCTTCAGTCCTGAATGGCCAGGATTGAATTTTTGGGTTCCGCTCCTAGTCCACATACAAAAACCATGAATAACCATTTCACTCCATGAAACAGGTGGTTGCCAGGGGGAACCACTGACCCAAAACCACTGCACACTTACATGTAACAGTTTGGGGTATTAAAATACTCTGAAAGACTACTTTCCATCTAAATATACAGGAGGAACAAAAGCCTTGTGTTTGTGTGGAATACCTAAGCTCAGGAGGAAAGATACAACTATAGTGCATTGAAAGCCATAGGCAATAAAATTCCAATTCAAGAGGAACCTGAAGGAATTGCCAAAAGTTTGGACACAGTGGTGAGTTTTGAGGAAGATCTTTATGGTGAGGGTCTAAGGGGGGCAGAGATTCTTTTGAGATCTTCAGAGTCAGGCTGCTGGAAAGGCTGGGGGGTTTTGAAGAAAGAATTCTGCAGCAGGGAGCGCAGGCATAGACTCTCAAGGAGTATCCATTTCCCTTCAGATACTAGTTATTATTCATCATATGATCATCTTACCTGGAACTCAGTTCAGGCCTTTATTTCAATCTGATAAAATAAAACCAGCTGCCTCACATTCTTAATAAGTTTCTGTAATGTCACAAATATCTTACACATGGTATCTTTCATGCAACCATGGCTAATAAAGCATTCTTAGAAAATAATGCACTGCAATAACTTTACCATCAGATCCATCCGAGTAAAAGCCAAACGGACAAGGCTGACAGCCAGTTGAATTAACTTGGACAAAACCCGGGTTACAAGGCTTGCATGGTTTCTTGGCTCCCGAAGCAGGAAGTCTCACTGCTCCCTTCATATTTTCACTGCACAGTTTGGGCTCAATCCATTTGTACATAATCTGAGTCTGAAAGATAAAGTAACAGGAGGAAGATTTTAAAAATATCTTCAGATATCTCAGATAATAAAATATACAACATGAACCTTCTTGGCTTCTGCCCCCAGATATTTGTTAATAAAGTTGTAAACTTTCAGTAATTTTGGATTTTGAGAACAGAACATCATTTAACAGTGCACACCCTTGAACACTCCTAATCAATGTTCCACATTCCAGATATAGAGCAAAGGTCCCTATATCCCATCAGAGTGTAGTAATTTAATCACCATTATCACTCCAAGCTGTCCATCAAGCCCTCCTGACAGGAATGTTAATTTCTAGGTACTTTTATGCCGTGGTTCCCCAGGCTTTTAGAAGATGAGGTAGAAATATCAGTGTTTCATTCATGCAAGATCTTTATATCAAGCACAAGAAAGAGATTTCCATCCCATTTACTCTCTCAGAATTTGAATTTCTATTCAGAGTACACTAATTTCATCTCCGTGGCAACCCTACTTAAAGGAGAAATAAAGAGGTGGGACTAATTTTGGAAAGACCCTGAAATCCAGAGGTTGATTTTCACTTGGCATTAACAGCCTCAAGATGGGGTCAGCAGGATTCCATTCCATTGTGTCTCATGACACAGCCACCACTATTTTGAAAGGGCTATTGCTTAGTGTCCAACTTTTCCAATTGCATGGCCCATTCTGTGATGTAAAAACAGCTCCAAATGGCACTTTAGGCTGGAATGGTCAATGTACATCTCATGTGGTTGCTACAGCCAAAGAGACCCAGCCTCCTCTGGGAGATCAAAGATTATTTGGCTTCTACCTCTGTATGATTGTTATTTCTTCGCTCCCACACTCACTAAATTTCTTTTGTTTATGGACAGGATGATCAAATATTGGTGGACCTTGGAATATTCTTATTTGGTCTCCTGTAGTTCATCAGCCTGATATAAACAAGGTTAGGGTCTCAGAATCACAACCAACATGTCAGTTCAGGTACTGGTGAATGCTGGGATAATCCATGGGCTAGTCATGCTTTAGTCAAAATAAACCTCCTTCTCTGGATAGCCTGAATGATAAACTTTGATTAATGCCCAAAAAGAGGAGTCTACTTATTCTACTGTTAAATGGGCCTGCATGATTTCTCTTTATCTTTATCTCTTCCATTCACACATTGATGCAAGAGATAGACACTTTTGTTCTGGTGAGGTTTGCTCCAGAGAGGCCAAAATCTAGTGCATATCAATTTGGTTTCATTTATTAATCAGTTTGCACTGCACCCTTCACCTTGTGTGGAGAGCTAATCAAATGGAAGAAGTTGTGGGAGGTATCATGAGATTGTGGTATCTGCCAAAGTTACAGGGATATGACCACTTAAAGGAATGATAATGCACTGAGAGGCAAAACGTTTTAGCCTACTTTGAAAGTAAATAAGCAGAGAAAAAAATATCAGATGAAAGAGAAGTAAGATGTGACCCTCATGGTGAATGGGGAAGGAGTGAGGAGGGATGATAGACAATATTAAAAATAGGAAATGTTACCAAACCATTTTGTCTGACTAAAATTGATCTAACGGGGCACAAGGGAAGGATCCCACTCTCAGTTATGGTACATAACTGCATACCTGGGAGGTTAAAAGCCTTGTAGCCAGTTATTCCATTAGTCTGGGAAAGCTCGTAGTGAGGGGGATGACTACTGCTGGATGTAAAAGGTAAGTGCTTTTAAAACATTGATTGTGTTGACAGAAGTGCTCTTCCCTGCTCCCTCCTCAAACTAACCTGATGGGAAATGGCTCCTTCCTTGTGATCAACAGGCCTCCCCACCACTCCCAAACTCTGCTGACACCCTGCCTCCCTTACCACTCCCAATGATCTGATGCCAGAATTCCACAAGTGGCCTGCCTTCTCACCATCTCTCTGCACTACAGTGGTCTCTCCCTTTCTCCTCTCCAGTTTCTGGCAGCAAACCCCCCCTAGGCACCAGCCAGCCAAACCTACAGCCTCCTTCTATGCCACGTGGGAAACTGAGTAAAAAGGATTCAAATGGAGACCCACTGCCAAATTTGACAGGACCTGCTTCTCCATTATTTCCACCAACAGTCGCCCTTGCTCCCTCCCTGTAAACATCAGGGCCACTAAATCAGTTTCAGTTCACGATAGCAGCCTTGGCTCTAAGTCAGAAACTTACAAGTTCAAGGACTAATCTAGGAATTGACAATGTAACCCAGATTTTCACTTCAGTTCAGGGCTAACCAATGCACTGTTATTAAGTCTGCTGAGGGTTTGCAGACTGGAATGAGCATGCATTAGACATCAAGCTGCTACATTGTTAAATCAAGAATCCATGCTTCATATATATCAATAAATTGATATTATTACTTCATCAACGCAACACATCTTAAAACAGTATTTGTTTTTAATGCTTTTAAAGTTTAGAAGTTGAAGTATATGTTCAAGGATGCTGCTGTAGCCTTTTATGTAAACAATCTGCAGGATCTATTTAAAATAAAACTTGACACATTCCAACACAAGAGAATTACCTTTCCTTCAGCATCACATGGCGTATGTGTGAAAAAATAGTCCTTCTTTGAGCATGGATGACGTTGTTTGCATGTTCCTGAGCCAGGCTCTGATTCAAAAAGACACAATAAGCAATCTAAGTTCTGTCCAAATTTGACAGGTAAGTTCAAACAGAACTCTTTGAGAAAGACATAAAAGCTGAAGCTTTCTCTTTACTTGACAATCATTTAGATATTAAAGGGATAAATCTTGTCATATATATGTAGTAACATCCTTCATTTCCATCGTTTTATCTCAAATTCCAAAGGAAACACCCTAAAAATAAGTTATATGCTACGTTTAACAAGTTTGGCTGAAATTGTCATTTTAGCAGAGGCATTAGCCAAGTCACAATGTAGTTCTACATCACTGTGTCTGCGATAAACATCTGTGTCGTGACATCATTTTCCACTGTTGATGGTGGTGTAAATGCAAACTGCCAAGGTGAATTAATGCATTTAATGTGTTTAGAATGTTTTTTTTATTAAATATATTCAATCACAAGATGTGGGTGTTACTGGCGAGACTCACTACTAATTACCATTGAAGGGCTTGATAGACAGAATTTCAGAAGACATAAAAGACTCGACTGCATTGATGTAGATCTGTTCCCATATAAATCACTTCACAGATTTTCTTCCCCACACAGCATGAGCAAACTAATTGAGGTTTCACTAAATTCACATGGAAACTGTTTTTTTAATCTAGATTATTTAAATAACCAAATTTAAAATTCTTCAGCTACCATTTCTCTTAAAGCTGAGTGCCATGTTACCTGAATATTGATCTTCATGACAATTTAGGCATGAGGTTGCTCCCCTTGGTGAGTAAGTATTTCTTGGGCATGTGTTACAACGGGAGGATCCAACTTTTGCATTGAAGGTGCCGGGTTTACAAGGAAAACATTCCGAAGTATAGGCCACCCCTAAAAACAGGAAATAGGATCAGAGAATTATGAGAAAGGCAGCTAATGGGTTGATCGGTTTGATGTTAATCTTCACTGCAGCTCCTATTCTATCTAATTTTTACTTGTGCAGAAACATTCCCTTGAACATTTATGGTACCCATTGGCACAGAAATCCTCCAGCACATAGTTTCAGAACCAATTGATTACAGTGCATGAAATTCTACTGTGGATACATCTTAGTAGATGGTGTATGCCTCAACCATAAGGCCAGATATTAACTGGAGGGTTGATGCTGGTTCCATTGTTGGGCTCCAGACTGCAGTCAGCAAGTATGAAGCAGCCATCTTGCTTAAGCCAAGTTCCTGAGTTATCCATCTGATCGTCCACACACTGCTCTCCTCCCACCATAAGTCTTAATTCCATGGTTCTTCAAATCTCTCCATGCTCTCTCCCAAGCTCAATGCATAGATGAATTAAGTTAATAAATATACCATATTGCTAAATACTGAATTATAAAGGTTGGGAATTTTCTAGCTTAATTCTTGGTTTCTGCTCCGTGGGCCAGTCTCAGGTATTGATGTTGTTGGACAGCCACAATCTTCAGTATCTGCTGAAGAACAATAGCTAGGCTTCCTGCTCCTTGTTGTTGGTGTTTGATTACATTAATAGTGGGAGAGTTAGGACAGGATCAGTTTCAGTTCTGATAGCACCATCACTTAACAACCTGCCTACATATTCTACTTGCCCCTTGGGTGAAGAATGATTCTTCAGGTTATCTAGAATATGGGTGATAGATGGTTTCTGGGACTTGACTACAAAGGCTTTTGTTCACCTGTAAGACAAGGAGGATTAACAGCCAGCTTGTATCAATCAGGATACCATTATTTAAATGGGAAACTGGCTGAATGATATACAGTGTTTTCTCTACAATTTTCTAGAGTAGGGCAGATGATCTCGAAAGAACGAGCCCTGGAATGGCCTCATATCAAATGTCACTAGAAGACTATTTGCCCTGAGTAGCCCAACTGAAAAAAATAGCTCAGGATTTTGTGGTGAATGCTGTCAGCTGATTGTTGACCTCCAAGTTAATTTAAATTTAATTCTGAATTAGCCTTCACATGGAAGGTTTGGGAATGGGAGGGGGAGTTCACCCTGGCTAGGCAAAACAAATGCTGCCCACAGCAATACCCATTCACAACTTGTTCTTTATTTTTAAAAATACATTTGTTTGGAAATTCAATGGCTTCTCAGCATTTCTCTGGAACTTAAACCAGGCATTTTTTGAGACTGAGACAATCATTTGTGATTTGCACATCAGTTGTGCACAGGATGATGTCATTCTTTGAGCGACCTTCCATTTGGAGCATTGTGAAAGAATTAAGACGAGGTTGCGTTGGGAGTAACCATTGCTGATTATTTCCAGGACAAAAGTCCACACACCACAATTTTGACCCTGAACCAATTTTCACCTTTCTACCCACTCTTCCACAATCAATACTCCTCAAGTCAGATCTTCACCTCCAGAGGCCCAGCCCTTAAGCCTCTAATTTTCAAAAAGTCTCAGGCCTCAAGGGTAACTGATATATACGATGGGGGGCCCCACAAGTAAAATGATGCCTGTCTAGGTTGGTGGACTAGAATTACTAGGCCGATGTTGCAACTCTAATTATGGCACAGCTCAATGCCTTAAACTTATTATGGCAAAAGGAGGGTTAATTATAAAAGGACATTGCAAGAAAATAAGGTAGTCAAAAATCTTATGACGCTATAGCTCTTTATATTTAAGACTGATTGATATGGTAACAACCATGGCCGGACAATTCTCATGCGTAACTGCAAAACTATTTTTTTATATTGCTGATGTGCAAAGGTCAGTTTACTTAAAGATTAGTGTAGATGTAATGCTACAAAAAGCCTCCCAAGAATAGGAGGGAAATTCATCTTCCTAGCAATTTTTTTTTGCTCTTTGTATATTTTCTCCATTTAAAACCAGATAATACGTGTGTAAACTATTTCAATAGTCCTAGATGAATAACTTTATTGTTCTATGTGCTAAATAACTCTCATTTATCATTTCAAATTTACATTGCTTCATGAGTTCCAATCCTATCGTGAATTAGAGTTGTAGATTTCATGTCATTCTGAATATTACAAGGTTGCATCAGAAAAAACTGTGCACAAAATAACTGGCACTTGATTGCTGGAAAATGCCACAGGCTGAAAATGCACAGCGCGACATCAATAATTTTTCCCCCCCCGTGATGGAATAGAAAGTGGCTATGCATATGCAGAAACATTTTCCAAATGTACAAAGATAGCCACTGGTAATAAAATGCTGGTTAAAAATAATACTGTGTTTCATTGTAATTCTACATGGCGACTGATAAAGTTTAAAAGTTGCCGCAAGCAAACACCATATTTCAGTATTACAGCCTGAGATTTTAAAAAATCTTCTGTAAACAACATTTGAAACAAAACCCTGACAATTATCTAAAAGAGAGGAGTTTATGCCTCAAGAATATTTTCTAACATAGTCACTTAATTCTCACCCATCATAGTTATCAGGTCAAACACAAAACCTGTACATCCTGGTAATATCTTATTCTACACAAGAAACAGTGACCCAGTAACAGCAGAAATTACATTTACTAATGCCTTTCTGCTCGTCAAAAGATCTCATGTCCAGACACTTGGGATGCAGGTTTTTGTTGATGATTTAGGTCATAGTCCCAATGATCATGTTGTTTATGGAATAAAAGCACCATATTTGGATTTAAACAATAATAAAAGCAACAAATGGAGATCAAAACATTCAATAAACCAAAGC
>JARFYF010000053.1:16742568-16753962 GCA_030265395.1 Rhina ancylostomus | reverse complement strand
AAGAGACAATGTCTGGGGTGGGTGGGGTCTTTGATTATGTTGACTGCTCCACTGAGGCAGTGAGAAGTGTAGGTAGAGTACATGAAGGGAAGGCTGGTTTCTGTGACACGCTGAGCTGTGTCCACAACTCTCTGCAGTTTTTTGTGGTCACGGGCATAGCAGTTGCCATACCAAGTTGCAAGGAAAGCCAGATCAACCTGTTAGCATGAGGAAGTCCTAACACCCCTGCCCTACTCACCAAAGGACACAATCTGAGACTCATTCAAACAGCTCAAGAGACTGTCTTTCAATATTAAAACTTTGGTGGAGCTCTGCCATTGTAACAGCCTTGTCTGAGATGACTAACATTCACAGCATTCACTGCTCCAGCTGTGCCACTGCAAGTGGCTACAGCTCTCAGTTTTTGTGCCACAGGCTCTTTCCAGGAGTGACAGGAGACCTTTACCAATTCAGCGAGTCTGCCATGCACTCATCTGGAAGAAGTCACCAATGTTTGCTTTGCCAGGGCAACTCAGCTTATACATTCTGACAGTGCTGCCACATAGATCACTAAGAGGGCCATCAACTTTGCTTTAGAATGGCCAGAATCCAATGAGTTGCTGTGGTGATAAATGGCACCCATGCAACAATGATTGCCCTGAATATGAACTCTCATGTTCCCTGCAGTTTGTCTACAGGCATCATCTCATTAGTTCTGGTCATACACTGTGCACTTTACAGAGATATCACAGAGAGTATCAGACAGTTGAATAATGACACAGCTTCTGCTGAAGACTTAACTCAAGAACTACAGGAAACAGGTGCAGCCAATGCTTAACATCTGAAAGGCAGGCTTATTTCAAATACCTTCCTAGATGAATATAGTACTAACTTTGAGGCTTCATCTAATCAAAATCCTGGTTTCTCTTGCCATTCGCCCAATGGTTTAAGTACATGCCTCCTCACAAAGAATTCTTGACTTCTGTAAGGGGACTTGACCCACTCTTGACACAAATGAAAGAAGAATGTTACCACTGCAACCTGATTTCATGAACACAAGCCAGTGTTCTTCTTTCTCTGTTGTTACAGTGGGTCTCTCATGGGCTTAGAAGAGGGCAAATCTCAAGACTGGATATCTCTTCTTCATCTTGTAAGGGCTGAAGCAGACAAAACAATGAGTATCTTACAAATTAAACTAATCTCCTCCTTGAGTTACAGCAGGAGACAAATTCAGTTTCAATCCAGAATTATTTTTCTTTGCTTGTTAAAACATTTTCTGTCCCAGTAGCCATAAATAAGCTATGCAATGGACAAAAATGTTTTGAAGAGTTATTTTGTACCTATCATTCTGACTTAACCACCCAAAACTTAATTGAGAAATGCAACAATAAAAGAAAACTAAATGCAACTACATGAGAAATGTGAATTAACTTGCAGATACCATTGACCATTACTACTGCTTACCTTTTCCTGAGGGAATATTCACATTTTAAAAAAAGTAAATTCTTACAGCCATCAACATGGCTACCTTGCCCAAAGGTTATGATCTTCTATTGTATTATAATGACTACTATGTCTGTATGAATTAAAACCCCTCCCTATCATAATGGAAGTCATTATTTAACTATTTAATCCCACTGTGTGGATAACATTCTAATTCTACTTTATTTAGTTAATTAGACTAAAAGAGATCAATTATCCTTAACTAAAGCTGATGATAACTGGGTGCGAAGCTTGCGGATATTGAAATATTATCTGGTGCTCTGTCCAGCTTGCAGTTAAAACAATTGAGGTGCATTCAGCCTTGATTCAACCAGATATGCCAATGAACCACAAGTATGTAATGTTTTCCCATCAGAGCTGACCCCAGCTCAGATGGAATTTCTCTTGGTGTGAAGATGTAAAAAGCCCCATTATTTAGGTTGTCTCTCACTCTGTATGGAGGGAATTCCTGAAAATTCTATGCTCACTACATACATTGCCCTAATCTTCCACCTGGGCATTCCCAGCATTCCATCCTGCCTCCAGTGAAAACAGGCATTACCCGTGGAGGGATCTCTACGTGGCAGTGCTTTCCTGTTCCGTTGGTGAAATGCCCACACTGTGCATAGAAATGTATAGACAGACTCGTCGCTCCCAGGAGTTGAAGGGCTCCACATACATAATTTGAATGCTTAGCCTTTGTTTATATTATTTTGTTTATGCACTATTTCTTTGCAATTATTATTAAGTCCTAACTTATTCAAGGTACAATATATTCTTGTATGCAGGCAGTGTGAGGGATTCTCTTCCAAGATCTCTAGGGCTGCTGCTCAACTTCAGGCAGTACTTTAACTCATTACTTCTATTCTTTGGTTACCTGGGGTGGAGAAGGGCAGACGAGTCAGAAGAGCTCTTTGTGGGACTGGTCATATTGGCCATTCACAGGTCAAGGCAGCAGAGGCCCAGTCAAGGGAATGGCATAGCCCGGCTGCTTGAGTCTATGCAACCACTATGCCCATTCCCACATGTGTCTGCTTGTACAACTGGCAGACACTGGAGGGAAAGTCATTACTATTATATATTGTAAGAATAAAGATTGAACTATATTGTTGCATGCAATACCCATTACAGGGAGGTGCATTCCTAGAAAGCAGTCAGTATCATGATTTTCTGTAACACAAAGCCAAGTCCTCTGTGCATGTGTTAAGAAACATGAGTTGAAAAAAATTAGGGTTTATTTATTTATTGTTTATTTATTGTTTTTATTCTGTATCTCAAATTTTTGGGTAGTGATTAGAGACCTCTGTAGGCGTGAATTTTCATTACCTGAATAGCCATAATGAGGGGGGGGGGGTCGCCTGTGTTATTTTACATGTCTTGTACCACTTTGTTTGCTGGTGCGCCATGTAAGGTGGAGAGCACATTGCATCATTCACCAGTGCACATGGCATGAGACTGGATCAAAAAAAAACAAACTCAACCTAGATCTTAATCTAGAAGTCTGATAAACAAACACAAGAATCACCCAGGACGTTATTATGATTTAACTTGATGAGCTTTCTTTTATTTATAGAGTTTATTGGTTAAGCTTTTTTGACATTGGACACTGTTGTTAATTTGACTTAGATTGTTATTTTAATTGGCTTTTTACAACAGTCAGAAAAAATTCATCAATCGCCTTCCCTCCAGGAGATCAAAGTTAGGATGTTCGCTGATGATTATGTAATATTCAATTCAATTCACAGCGCCTCAGACAATGATGACATTCATGCCTGTATGCTGCAAAATCTAGATAATGTTCTGGTTTAGACTGATGCAGAGCAAATAAATACCAGCTGATAACCATCTTCAACAAAAAATCTAACTACCTATGACTGACATTCAATAGGATTATCAACAACATTCTGGTGTTCACCAATGGCCAAAAACTTAACTGAGCAGTCAAATATGGCTATAACTGCAAGCCAGAGGCAAAGTATTCTGTGGTGAATGACTCATCTCCTGCCTACCCAAACTTTTACCTCAATCTACTAGAAGTCATTAATCTGATGGAATAACATTCACTTCCCTGGATGACTACAGCTCCAGCAACAACCAAGTTTGACATCATCCAGGGCAAAGCACTCTACTTGATTTCACTTTCATTCACTGCCTCCACAAACAACAAACCATGGCTCCATTGTCAACCATCTACAAATGCACCTCAATTACTTGTCACCATTTCAGATCATCTCAACACCTGAAATCTCGACAATTTGGAAGGACATTTAGCACACATGGTAGCACCATGGGAGCACTGTGGTTTCTATCAAAGCCACAGACTCCTCCTTTTCTGTAAATATATCCTCATGGATTATAGAGCCAGGAATGAATGAACTCCTAAGCTAACAAACTGTGGGTACATACCTTCGCCACAAAGACTGCAACGGTTCAACAAGATAATTTCAAGGGTAATTAAGTTTGAGCAATGAATACTTGGCATTGCAGTGAAACCTACATCCTATGCATAAATAAATGAACAATTATCTTAAGCAAGAGAAATTGTAAAAGTCTTTGAGAGTTTCATATCTCTTTCTCAAATGTGATACACCCAAGGGCACAGGTGAAAACTGTGGAAAACAGCTTAAGTGCAGGTGTTTAATGTAAGGGGGACTAATTGAAAGTTTGGGTGGGTCAGAATCTCAAATTGTTTAGTTTCCATGGGCCCAGAATACCTATACACAGGGAATGCAATTATCCTTGGCAAATTACATTTCTTTTACTTTATCAATTGATTCTTTGAGCCTTGAGCATTTAAGTTATTTAACAAAAGCAAAAGAGCATTCACCCAAAATTCTTCTTACATTTTTGCTCAATTCTTTTGCATGTATATTTTGAGGTTTGAAAACGCCATTACTTCAATCAAAAAATGTGTACAATTATCATGTATACTAGCATGTAATGTTTTACCAGATGATAAAACTTCAGACAATCTGCTAAATGGAATGATTTGACTCCATCAACATGTCACAACTAGTTACAAACTATTTGTCTTGATCTAATAACTTGCGCAATACACTGATGTTAGAATGATTAATCTCATCCACCTAACCACCCATGCAAAAAAAACAACTAATTGATACACCTGAAATGCTGCTTCATTTGAGAACATACAAGCTGCCCGACTCATGGATACCCCTATATGCAAACAAGCTTATTATTAATTTAATATTATCTTTAAAAGTCTGACCTACAAATATACTTTTGTTACTACGAATGGCAGAACTAATTTCCTCTCCCTCTGTTTTAGTAATCATTCTTTCTTATTAGTCTTATGTGGCTTTGATGCCAAGCATTATAATACTGTAGAGGTATGGTTACCAGATCGAGTGATTTTTATGGCAACAAGAAAAATGCAGGACGAACTCAGTGGGTCAGGCAGCATATGTGGAGGGAAATGGATAGTCGACGTTTAAGGTCGAGACTCTTCATCTGGACTGAAAGATAGAGGGGAGATAGCCAGTATAAAAGGGTGAATGGAAGGGGTGGAGCAAGAGCCAGCAAGCGATAGGTGGATCCAGGTGAGGAGGGGTGATAGGAAGATGGGGGAGCTGAAAGTGGAAATAGTGACAGAAGCCTCCAAGTGATTTCTTGTGTATTTTCTGACTTACAAAGTTGACTTATGGACGTCTGTAAAAGTGGAGCCCATTCATTAACCGGGGATAGCCTGTACTGACAAAACATGGGAACCAGCTTGCAATAGATACTGGAAGGTGGGGACCCACAATTCCTACTTATGATAAGGTGGAAGAGTTAAGCACTTAGTTTTTCTGTGTCCATTACTTCTCTGATAATCACTGACAATCCAAAAGAAAACATTACCAAATATTAGTGAATAGAGTAGAATCTACTTGTTCAAGATAACTTTCTGCAAAATTTAACCTCAAACCATGTGCACTTATAGCCCAGTCACATCCAGCCTCAACTAAACAAATGGAAGGTTTGGAAAGACCAACCGAAACAGGAAACTTAAATGGGTTCAAGGGAAATGGAGGATGTTATTTCACCCGATTAGAAATGTTAGGGCACTAACTAAAACAAAAATAAGTGCTAAAATATGAAGATTAAGCAGGTTGTCAAGCTGATGCAG
This sequence comes from Rhina ancylostomus, assembly GCA_030265395.1. Lineage (NCBI taxonomy): Eukaryota > Metazoa > Chordata > Chondrichthyes > Rhinopristiformes > Rhinidae > Rhina > Rhina ancylostomus. The sequence continues at coordinate 16,748,372 of JARFYF010000053.1, read as the reverse complement.
TTTCTTCAACTTAAACAAAAAATCTGGTCACCAATTGTGGACTTAACATTTCCATAAGGAGATATACCCATTGAAAGCTTAGAATGTATTCACTTTAATGGGAAGGCTAGGGGAAAATCCTCTAAAAATCTAATTATGGGCTCTTTGGTATATTTGCAGTGCATTCAGAGGAAGTCAGTACATTTTCTCACCAGGTATTTGTTGTCCAATATCACAGTTCCAAAAAGTGAAGTTGCACACTTGTACAAATAATAAAATCATTTATAAATAATTAAACACATAAAATTATTTTGGGATAGACTTCAATTAAAATGTTATGTAATTATTCAGTAACGTATCAATCTAACCTCTGAGCTACTTCTTCCATCTCCTGTAGGCCTGATTTTAACTACTGGGAGTGAGGTATGTTCAGGTCATTCAGTTCTTAAAAGGTAAATATTTGATTTGCTCATTCTTCCCAGCCTTGTCCAAAATATTCCCTTTTTCCAGTTACTCACACAAATTTAAAAGTTTTTTTTCCTCTGCTTATCTTCCAGTGGGTTTGCTCTGATTGTTATCACAAGTGAGACTGTCTCCCACTCTCCAGTCTTCACTGGCCAATACCTGGATCAAGGGGAAATTTGCCATCTTCCAGGCTTGAGTGGCTGAGTGATTCCAGCCATGAAGTCTGGGCTCAAATTCAAAACAAATTCAATTTCAGGAGCGTTTTCAGGGCACCGTACCACTGGCAATGCCACAGATGAATTACTAGCCTCTGATTAAATCATAACTATCTACTGTGCTGTATAATCCGTACAAGTTGTCCATTACCATTGTTGTCATTGCTTCCAACAATATCTAACAGCAGCACAATGAGCTGACCAGATAGGTAACAAAGGCGCCAGTAAAGAAGAAGTACATGACATGATTTGGCAATACAGTGAAATTTACAGAAATGCATTGAGCCTCCAAGCTACTATTCTGTGACATTTTTAAGGATCATTTTAACCCAGCTAGGACAATGGAAAAAGAGCAGGCCTTTATCAGCCACTGATTCCAGCCATTAACTTTAGCACAGTAAAAAACTGTGCAGTGTACAATGGTTATGGTACTATGTTCACTCTGAATTGGGGTTAACATTGCATGTGTCCTGTACAAAGGTCGACTCTGCTTTCACCATTACTTTGAGTTCACATGAATTTCAGAAATAACAGCTGATTACTGTTGATAATTTGGAATTTATAGTTTAGTACACTGGTCTTTATCAGTCACAGTATTGAGTATAGGAGTTGCAGTTATTGCAACATTATGTTGCAGTTGCATAAGTGGTTAGTGAGGCTGCACTTGGAGTGCTATGTACAGTTTTGGTTACCCTGTTATAGGAAAGACATGGTTAAACTGGTAAGTGCACAGAAAAGATTTACGAGGATGTTGCCAGGATTAGAGGTCCTGAGTTACAGGGAGAGGTTGGCCAGGCTAGGTCTTTATTCCTTGGAACGTAGGAGAATGAGGAGCAACCTTACAGAAGTGTTTAAAATTATGAGAGGCATAGATATGGTGGACAGTTACAGTCTTTTCCCCAGGGTAGGGGATTTCAAAACTAGGTGGCATAGAATTAGGGTGAGAGGGGAAAAATTTAAAAGGGACCTGAGGGGTAACTTTTTCATGCAGAGGGTAGTGAGTATATGGAACAAGCAGCCAAAGGAAGTGGCAGTTCCAATGGTATTATTTATGAAGCAATTGGATAGGTACATAAAGGGGTGGAGCTTAGAGGGATATGGGCCAAACACAGGAAATTGGGATTAGTTGGGTGGGCACTAAGGTCGGCATGGACTCATTGGGGTGAAGGGCTGTGCTGTATTACTCTGTGATTCTATGACTCTGAAATAAAACTTAAGTGTTTACATCAAAATGTTGCACAAGAGGCCACAGATGCTGAAATCTGGAGCAATAAGCAATCTGCTGAAGGAACTCAGCAGGTAGAGCAGCATCTGTGGTGGGGGTGGAAGGAATTGTCGACAGAACTGATACAGGATGAAATATTGACAATTCCCCACAGAATCTGGTCAACCCGCTGAGTTCCTCCAGCAGATTGCTTGTTGTTCAAAATGTTACATTTGATAATGAGACTGAACATTTATTATGAATTGAAATTTGGATCTGTATGCTTGCCAAGAATGGGGCGCATACAGTGATTACCCTTAATTATGCTATTGCATATGGGACACTCTTTGGTATGGAGGTTGAAATGTGAAATGTGATGGAAAATAGCATTGTTAGACTGATTTGTACAATGAACAATGATCAAATCAATCAACAAATGTAATTGCAATGTGGATAGTTATACAGAATCAGAAAAGCATTTCAAGATACTAATGGTATGAATGCTTAGAGAGCAGTAAAAATTCAAATCAGTCTCCATGACTTAAAGTATCTTCTTCAGGGTGCTCTTCTCATCTAGTACAATAATCAGCAAGATTTGTTGAAAAACAAAGTCTTCTGCAGACTCTGCAAACAGATCAGGTAAATTTTCTGCCCAGTGCAGATTCCAGGCTTTAACATAGAGTCAACTGAACTGAAGATGAGTTGCAATGATAGTGACTTTGTCTCAAAATGTGCTTTTAACTGTATAAAATGGAAAACCAAGTTTTCCACTGAATAATATTTCTAGAAAAGGGGGAGATATGTGGGCTTTGGTGAGACATCAATTGAAGTATTGTGTGCTGTTTTGGAATCCGTGCCCAAAAGATATACTTGACTTAGAATAGTGCAGCATAGATTTGATAGGTTAAATCATAGAATGAGAGAGTTGTCCTGTAAGGAGAGACTGAGTGAGATTAGACTATATTCCTTGACAAATGAAGTAAAGAGAAGTGATTCTGACAGATTGATAGTATACACAGCAAATAGCCTCAAGCCTTTCAGCAGATATTAGTTTCAGAATAATAGCTTGCCCATTTAGGAATGGGGTCAAATGGAATTTCTTTATGGAGATTTGTGTAAATATTTGGAATTCTTTACCTCACAAGACAGAATTATTGATTACCTTCAACACTGAGATCATTAAGTTTTTGGATACTAAGGAACCCATGAATATGGGGAACATTTAGGAAAGTGGACAAGTCACAGTGAGGCAATGATCAGCCTTGGATTTGGAGACTGTTGGAGCAGCTCACCAAACCATATCACCTACACCTGCTCCTACCTCTTATATAGTCATGGAAAAAATTTAAGAAGTGAAGGGAAAACACTTACAAATTGTTTGCCTGAATTTCTCACAGCTGTTCCTAAAATCGACCAGGTAACATTGATTACACCTGCTCAGACATGATACGGGTTCTTTGAGTAAGTTCTCTCCATAACTAATGGGAAATTTGATCAACATCTCACTCTTCCCATTGAACTCGACATTGAGTACTGTCTGCTGGTTAATTTTCTGGATCTCTATGTTTGAACACACATGCACTGAAATCTCAAAGTTGCTGTCATATTTGTGAAGTAAGTACAGGTAATTTCACCATCTCTTCTGTAGATCCAGAACATTTTACTTTCTAGCCAATGGTGAAGAGATATCACTTACCCATATCCTTCTAAGCTCCACCCCTCTAAGTACCTATCCAAGTGCTTCTTAACTAATACTATTGTACCTGCCTCAACTGCTTTCTCTGGGGGGTTTAAGGAGATCAGCAATGATGAGGATGTCAGGCTGGCTGAGTACCCCATCAGAATGAAGAATGCTAACAAACAACTAACCAGGAACTAATAGCTCAATTATTTTTTTGGAACCTTTAAAGAGTGATTGGAATTTTGAAATTACATTGAGAGAATCTATGTTTATAAGTTTTCTAAGGCCAGTGATGTCGACCAGAAACAAAAAAAATGCTGGAGGAATTCAACAGGTCAGACAGCATCTGCAGAGGGAAATGGATGGTTGGTGTTTTGGGTCAAGAGTTTAGATGAAGGGTCTCGATTCAAAACGTTGACTGTCCATTTCCCTCTGCAGACGCTGCCTGACCTATTGAGTTCCTCCGCCATTTTCTTTGGCTTCAGATTCCAGCATCTGCAGTCTATTTTGTCTCTTTGCTGATCAGAAATATTTGTTCTGCTTACTTATACTGCAGGGGTCTCTTGCGGTTTAACTGATGACTTTCTAAAATTTTAGCTCAGTGTTTCGGAGGGAAGGGCGTGCACACTTACTTGTAGCCATCCTGCTGAAGTGTGCTATGTAAAATGTCAGTCCTCCACTTGAATTGAAAACTTTGACAAGTTTCTGGAAAAAAGTTTCAAATAAAACACTTCGTTGGTGCAGAGGCATAATTTCAGTCTGTGAGCCTCAGCACTCTTTTTCCACATCACTCATTTTGTTGATTGAATTTGCTATGATGAGTTCCTGGAATACCAGGTTTAAATCCCATAGCTTAAGGCTTAAAACTCTGTTGCCAAAACAATCAGTGTAGCTCATTCACTTCATGAATCTAGCGCACAATTACATTTTAATTCAAAACCTGGATTGATTGTAGAAATGATTGTACCCATTAAAAAAGGACATATTTGTGCCAGTTTGCTGTTGAAAATGTTTTTCTATTATCACATAAAATACAGGTGATGCCATGTTATAGTTTGTTTGTACTTCTTTTAGATTTTTATGACATCTTACTTTTCAATTATAACCTTATTTAGTTCTTGATAATTCTGAAATTGATGATTATTTAGTTCACACAATTCTGGAACATTGCAAAACAATGTGTCAGAATCAATATTAATTCTTCCTCTGTTTCCCATTAGTCCTGCTGTGTTTTCATTAGTGAGTTTGTGTGCTTCAAGTCACACCTTTGACAATCAAATTAAAGTTTCCCCTAACTTTCACCCCCAAGAATATTGATCCAAAAAGTCAATATAGCAAGAGGTTTCCCCTCCACCATAGTTAACAGGACTCTCAATTACTTTCACATCCTCCTCTCTTCTCCCACCCAGAACAAGAATAGGGTTCCACCCCACCAGCCTTCACATGTTTGTTTTGGTACTGCAGTTTTTCAGTTTAGTTTTCCAGTACAGCACAGGAATGGGCCCTCTGGCCCTCTATGACTATGCCAACCATGGTGCCAAATTAAACTGATCCCAGCTGCCTGCATATGATCCATTTTCCTCTATTCCCCGCCTGTTCATGTGTCTGTCCAAGTGTCTCTTTAACATTGTTATCATTATCTGCTTCCACCACTTCTGTACTCGGTCCCTGTACCAGGCACCAATGTAAAAAACACTGTGTAAAAAAACTTGTCTCTCAACAGATTGTAATCTCCACCAGCACAATGTGACAGCACCACTAGACACACCTTCCCTTCCTCTCCCCGTTCAATATTGCAAAGGGCCAGTCCTTTCATCACTCCCAGGTTCACTAACCTGTCTCCATCAACTCACACTTCCTTTTTCATGGCATCTTTCCATGCTACTGCAGGAGATACCTTTTGCCTTTTTCCTTCCGATCATTGGATCCCTAACATTCCTTCCAATGAAGCAGCAACTCGCATGTATCTCTACCAATTTAGTATACTGTATTCAGTTCTCACGTTGTCATCTCTTCTACATTCATGATCAAAGACCCCTCCCACCCTGGTATTTCTCTCTTCTTCTCTCTCCCATCAGGCAGAAGATACAGGACCCTGAGGACACATACCACCAGGCTCAAAGACAGCTTTTATCCCACTGTGATAAGAATATTGAATGGTACCCTTATACAATGAGATGAAATCTGACCTCACGATCTACCTTGTTGTGACCTTGCACCTTATTGTCTACCTGCACTGCACTTCCTCTGTAGCTGTGAC
>JARFYF010000053.1:16632771-16644781 GCA_030265395.1 Rhina ancylostomus | reverse complement strand
ACTCCTGCCAGCTGATCAGCACAAGATCTGAGAACTCGGCCAGGGACACCATCTGGGCCAGATGCTGTTCTCGTGTTCATTCTCCAGAAGACTGATCTTACATCCTCAAAGGTGACCACGGGTTCAGTTGCATTGGAGGTTATCAGGGTGGATGGTGACAATCTTCTTCCCCCTGTTCAAAATACACATAGAATGCATTCTCATCAGGAAGGGATATGCTGTTGTTGACTATTGACACTTTACTCTGCATTGTTATTGTTTTTACCTGTACTACCTCAATGCACTCTGCACTAACTCAATGTAACTGCACAGTGTAATGAATTGACCTGCACGATCAGTATGCATGACAAATCTTTCACTGTACCTCAGTACAAATGACAATAATAAACCAATACCAATATGTCCATATCCTCCATTCCCTGCATATTCATGTCTCTAACAAGCTCTTAAATACCACCACTCTCTGTGTAAAAAAAACTTGCCTCGCGTAGCTCCTTTAAACTTTGCCCCCTCAAATGCATGGCCTTGAGTACTTGACATTTGTACCCTGGGAAAAAGACTGTTTACCCTTTAAATGCCTCTCAATCTTCTACACTTCTATCAGATCTTCCCTCAGCCTCTGACGCTCCAGAGAGAACAACCCAAGTTTGTCCAACCTCTCCTTATAGCTCATATTCTCTAATACAGGCTGTTAAACTTCTGGTCCCTTTCCAAAGCTTCCACATCCTTCAATGTAATGGGGTGACCAGAATTGCACACAATACTCCAAGTGCAGCCAAACTAAATTTCAATATAGCTGCAAAATGACTTCCTTACTCTTATACTCAATGCCCCAACCAATTAAGGCAAGTATATGTCTACTCTACCTATCTACTTGCATGACCACTTTCAAGGAGCTGTGAACTTGGACCCCAAGATCCCTCTGTACATCAATACTGTTAAGGGTCCTGCCATTAAATGTATACTTTCCTCTTACATCAGACTTCCCAAAATGCAACACCCCACTTGCTTGGATTAAACTCTACATTCCATTTCTCTGCCCAAAACTTACTGACCCAGCCATCCACATTTTCATCCAAGTCATTTTTCCAAATGTGCATAAATTCTATCCCTAAGAATCCTCTCCAATAACTTCCCCACCACTGATGTGGAGCTCACTGGCCTGTAATTTCCTGGTTGTCCCCTTTCAGTGGAAAATCTGTAAACTTCTGATGGACCCTTGCACATTCAGTGTTTTTAATGCTATTTTAGTTGCATGATGAATAATTTAGATATACAAATGTTTACTGTACACATTAAATTGTGCAGCCTATAAAAAGCCATTAGTAAATTACAACTGGTGCAGTGGTGCTACAGGAAGTGCAGCTTTCTCACTTCAGTGACCCAGGTTCCATTCTGACTTCTGGTCCAGCCCATGTAGAGTCTGTACATTCTCCCTGGGACCATGTGGGTTTTGTGGTTTCCTCCTTCATCCCAAAGATGTGCTTGTTGTTTGGTTAATTGACCACTGTATTTGACCTTATGTAGTTGGCTGATGGGAAGATTAGGGGATTGTTGTTGGGCACATTAGGGGATTGTTGTTGGGCACGTGTAGGGAATGTTACAGGATAATAACAGGGGAATAGGACTAGCTGGCACAGACTCAATTGACCGAATAGTTTCCTTCTATGTTGCAAGGAAAAATGTGAAAAATATATTTCCATTTACCCAATGATTTTTTTACCAATTTGATTTGTGATGCTGAGTATTTAGTAATGTTAGAAACCATACAGTAAGGAACATTAGCTATAAGACACACCAAGAAAGAAAATGAGTACTGTGTCCAGTTCTAGTTGCCTCATTATAGGAAGGATGTGGAGGTGTTGGAAAGGGTGCAGAGATTTACTAGGATGCTGCCTGGATTAGAGAGTATGGGTTATGAGGAGAGACTTAAGGAGCTAGGGCTTTACTCATTGGAGAGGAGGAGGAGGAGGAGGAGGGGGAGACAATGATAAGAGGTATACAAGATATTAAGGGGACTAGACAGAGTTGACAGCCAGCGCCTCTTTCCCAAGGCACCAGTGCTCAAAACGAAAGGACGTGGCTTTAAATTAATAGGTGGAAAGTTCAAGGGAGATGTCAGTGGGAGGTTTTTCACCCAGAGAGTGGTTGGTGCATGGAATGCGCTGCCTGGGGTGGTGGTGGAGGCAGATATATTAGACAGGTTCAAGAGATTGTTGGATAGGCATATGGAGGAAGGTGGGATAGAGGCATATGCGGGAGGAAAGGGCTAGATAATGTGAGGTGTGGTTTGATGGGCAGCACAACATGGTGGGCCGAAGGGCCTGTATTGCGTTGTATTGTTCTATGGTTATATGGTTCTATGAGATCGTCTATGGACATCGTCAAGGAGGCTTCCAGAAGAGATTTGATGAGCTTCCACCAAAAAGTCTGTTGGATAACATTAAAGCTTATAGAATTGAATGCAAATTATTGATCTGGTTAATTAAGCATTAGAACTCAGAGACTGGATATAAATGGCACATACTCAAATTGGAAGAAATGACTGAAGCTCTTGACTGAGGAAGACTTACTTCCACTCCAGTTTTGCGTGCTCTGAGGTAGCTAATGTTGCCAAGGTGCAGACTCATCCACATGTGGGGCAGGTGATAGCCTCTGGGCCGAGTGGGCGAAGAGCTAGTTAGGACAGCACAGCGGTGCAGCACCTGAGTTTGGTCCTGTCCTCTGAAGCTGGAAGTGTGGCATTTCCACATTCTCCCTGTGACTGCATGGGTTTCTCCCCATATCCCAACGAAGTTCCAGTATGCTAATTGGCAGCTGTAAATAACCTCAACTGTAGGGGAGGTGGCAGGCGAATTCAGGTGAGTTGAGATACTTTGAGAGAATAGGTTACAGGGAATGGAATTGATGGAAATTATCTGAGAGCCTTCACAAACTCAATGGGCAGAATCGCTTCTTTCTATGTTTTGAGAACATATGAAGTAACATTAGATTCCAACAAGTCAGTGGGGATGTTGCATTTTCTCCAGCAGGCTTTGAACCCATCCTCAAATCTTTTTGTCTGTCTACTTACCGTTACGGAGTTTGGAATGAAGTGAATGTTTCAGGATGATGGACATGTAAGCAATGTGGCCTGACCAGCGTAACTGACCGCACAAAACAAGGGCCTCAACACTGGGGATATTAGCCTGGGAGAATGACTTTGGTCTTGGTGTGAGCTTTTATTGGCAGAGGGCAGTATGGTGCAGTAAGGGCAGATTGGTGAAGGACCACTGTTTGCAGATGTTGAGTGGAAGATTTATCTTCTCATATGCTTCATGGAAAGTGTTGATGATGGCTTGGAGCTTGGTCTCCAAGCGTGCTCAAATGCAAGTGACATTGCATGTTGTTGTTGGTCACTTGTTCTTGAGTAAGACCATGACATCTAGTCTATAGTGTTGTGATGTGTACAGAGATGGCAGATTAGACCAATCTGGTCTCAAAAGTTCTTTTCACACAGGTGATGGAGGGGTAGAATACTGTGGCATCAGTGGTTTTTCTTATTTGAGATTCTCTTTTCCTCTTTGCTTCTTCCATTCCAGCTTCCTCATATGAGTGAGCACTGCTTCTTATGTAGGAACGCCAAACAGGATGATCCAATTCTTGTTGTTCCCAGTGGTATGTGTCAATGTTGAAGTTCTTCAGGAATGTTCTAAGAGAATTTTTGGATCTCTTTTTCTGTCTACCACATGATTCTTTGCCCGAAGTCAGCTGCTTTGGTATTCTGTCTGTCATGGTTCTGAGTTCTGGCCCTCAATTTGGCTCCTTTAGTGCCTTGTTGTCCAGCACATGGATTCCATGCTGGACTGATTACATAACAACACACACCTGAGCCCCATCAGGGGCCTAGCATAAGTACCTGGGTTTCTCTAGCACTAGTTGCCAGAGTATTGGTCTGCCTTTGGGTACTTTGGCTCTGGCTCCTAGTTGCTTAGAGTGGTCAATTCTAGAGTCATCCTGTGTTCTCTATTCCTTTTTGAAGATCCAGTTTGTGTTGAGATTCCTCTTTAGATCTCTGAGGCTATCTGCTTAATGCACAGAGAGTAATGGATATGTGGAATGAACTGCTATAGGAAGTGGTAGAGGTAAGTACAATTACAACATTTAAAAGACATTAGGACAGAGTCATAGATAGGAAAGGTTCAGAAGGATCTGGACCAAATTCAGGCAATGGGACTAGCTCAGGAGGGAACCCTGATTGGCATAGACAAATTGGGTCAATGGGCCTCTTTCCCTGCTGTATGATCCTATGACTCTGAAACAGAACAACTACTGAGGTTAGTCCTGGAGTGTAATCACTGCGGTTGAACACTTTTCCATTAGTTCTGAAGATTACCTGAGGGACATTTGTTGGAGTGAAGTGCAGCTTTATGGCAAGGAAAATTGAGGAGTGTTGCAGTTAATTTGACACCTGTCTTCACTGAGAATGGTTTTGTTGTAGACTCGCTGGTTAATATCATGGCTTGCCAACACCTGGGAATCCTTTTGACACCTGTAAGAGAAATCACAAATGTTTTTCTATATCTCTCTTCCTGTGCTGTGTCTGTTTAGACTATCCAGGATATGAAAACAGTCCTTGAACAATGAGCATCTCTCAATGTGGAGAGGGTTGAATTACAGTATAGGTTTAGAAGTTGGCAGAGAGCTAAGCTTGATTGAGAAAATAGAGGAGGTGTGAGAAAGAGAATAAGAAGGGGAAAGAGAAAGTAAGCAAGCTCATTTCAGAAGAGTTCCTATTCTATTAGGAAAGAGCATCAATTCCTAGGTTAGGGTGACAGGGTTCTCTCCATTTCAAACTTGTATCATTTGCTTGAGAAACACATTTCTGTTGTGTTGGCACAGTATGGTAAAATGAATGCACCAAATCTGTAAGGTATTTTCAACTCTTAATAGATCAAACACACATCAAAAATACAGTCAATATACTAAGATTGATATCTCCTGTTGCAATTTGATGACCTTGGTTTTCACTGATAAATAACAACTCTCCATGTTGATAGGTCCTTTCCCCAGGGATAATTACTGTGCCTTTAATCAGAAATTTGACAATAGCAGCCATTTAGGAAGGAAGCAAACAGGTGCTGCCTGAGCTGTAGAAGCTTCATGTTTAAAATCGGTTATTCAAAACTAGTGAAGAGAAAAATACAAAAAAAAATCTATAGGCTCAACTATGATATTTTAACTGCGTGATCAATTTGGTTTGCTTACAGTTGTGAATTTTGTTCATAAGATTGCCAGCCCTTGAAACATTCAGTAAAATATGGTAATGTGCAAACTAAATTAGGGAAGAAACAATTTAAATGAGGACAGCATCACCACACACACAAAAAATAAAAAGTAGCACTTAAAGTTTCTGCCAAGTCAAAGATGGAAATAAGAAATAGGATGGCAAAATTATGAGTCCTTGATTTAATTTGGCTTTAGTTTTTGCCAGTGATAGATTATTTGCAGGGTTCTTTATTGATGGTGAACTGTGCTGTTAGAATTGGTACAGGTTGTTCTACAAACTCTGCGTTCCAATTTGAACATTGCGACTGTGAGAAATTTGGTACTGAACTAGTAATGGGAAATAGAAAAATGGCATAATTATTTTGGATTGGTCTTCACAGGTGAAGACACTGACATTATCCCAATAATAATAGACAAGCAAGGAGCTATAAGGAAGCAGAAACTTAAATAATCTCTGAGGCTACAAAGACAGTGAGTCTAGCAAGTTAACCTGTGGTTAACAAGTTATGAGGAGGACAATAAGAGTCTGCAAAGGGATTATGATAGGGTGAGTGGCAGATTAAATATTATGTGAAGAAATGTAAGTTCATCTACTTTGGAAGGCAAAAGAAAAAGGCAAATTATTGCTTAAATGGAGTGGATCTATAAAATCTTGCAGTAAAAAGCATCTGGGGCTCCTGTGTATGAAACACAAAGACTTGACCTGGAGACACAGCAGGCAGTTATTGAGAGTAATTGAATTTTGGCCTTTACTGTGAAGGGTACAGAGCATACCACATGACAGTATGGATCATGCTGGAGGCCAGATGCTGCCCATCTGACCTCCCGTTCTAGTCCTGGGCTCCATAAAGTCCTTCACTGAAAAGGTTTTTATTACTTTAATTAAAAATACAGTGTTAATTTATATTTCATTGTTTTAAGTGAATTTATGATTTTGTGTTTTTATTCATAAAGTGTACAGCACAGAACTCAGCCCTTCAACTCATGTCCATGCTGATCCTTTTGCCCATCTGCACTTAATTTTAAAGTCAAAGTTGAGTTTATTGTTGTTTGCACAAGTACATGTATGCACAGGTGCAATGAAAAACTTACTTGCAGCAGCATCACAGGCACGTAGCATCAGATACACAGCATTCACAAGAAAAACATACATTAACAATATAAGTCATACAGAAAAGGACACAATTAGAACAAAAACAAAGGCCATTGTAGTGCAAGGTGATCATAGTGTTGCGATACTGAGATAGTGATTAGGGTCAGGCAGGTTGGTTCAAGAAGCAAATGGTTGAAGGGAAGCAGCTGTTCTTGAACCTAGTGGTGTGTGACTTCAGGTTTCTGTACATCCTGCCCCATGGTAGCTGCAAGAGGGTAGCATGGCCCACATGGTGGGGATCTTTGATAGATTATTTCATGAATTATTTTATCAACAGTTTCTATATTATCAGAGACAATTAGAATCCTCGTAAAGGTCTCAGGACAGCATAAGCAATCAAAGGACCATGGTTTACACAGCCTGAGGCCGAGACCTTGTCCACGGCCCAGTCTGCTGCACAGAATAGCCATGATGGAAATGCCTCATGTTTGTTGGGAGTCACGTAAGCCGGTATGGTGCATCAATGATAAAACGGATGTAGCTATGTTTTGGGGTGTGACTGTACTGGTAATAAATGTAGGTTACTTGACCTTTTGCAGCCATGTGGCAAACAGTGAAGTGTCTGTGGAACACAGGCTGTGTCTGGCCCAAAGTCTCTACCTATGCAGAAGCAACGTGGTTAGTGCATTGTTAAAAACCAGCTGGTTACCTCATCCACTTTGAATTCTTCTCCTGCATCTCTAACTTTAATCTGCAGTGAGCAATACACAACTGTGCATTTATTCTATTGTGTCTGTAGGCAGATGTGTCTGAAGCCACACTGAAGCAGGTCAACAGTTGGTTGCATGGAAGCAGGATGAGAAAGGGACCAAAGTCCTTCTCAGTGCACCATGAAGTCTTAGCAATGCCGGCCTGGACTTTTCCCCCTTCTGCAAGATCCTTCCAGAACCTCCAAAGGCTTTTAACCTGGAAGCCAGATCTTCCTCTGAGAACTACTTTGAATTGTCTTCCCACCTGACCCAGGTTAGAAATGATCTGGCAGCATTTCTGTGGTGTTTGGCAATTTAAATTTTGATGGCCTGCTGCTACTTCAAGAAGGCAGCAAATTAACTTGATAGAGTGGATTCAGAAACCAGCACTGAATTAAAATCCACCCCAAAGATGCAGCTGTGGCAATCTCACAACAGGCAATTTATTTTAATCTTCCATCTGTTTGTGTGAATGGAGAATAGGTCTTCTGGTATAATCAAATAATTGACTGAATTCTTGTTAGTTTGAGTCTAAAGCACAGGAAGGCTGCTAGGGGAGTTGGTAAAAGCAGAAACAATAGTAATGTTTAAGGGGTATTTAAACGGTGCATGAACCAGCAAGGAATAGAGGGATATGGACAATGTGCAGGCAGATGGGATTAGTTTAGATTGTCATCATGGCCAGCACAGACATTGTGGGCTGAAGGGCCTGCTCCTGTGCTGTACTGTTCTACCTTCTATGCATTTCCAATCATAAAATGACTGCAAGAAAGTGGCCATTGGTCAAAGCCTCTGTGACTGTTCAATGAAATCTTTGTGTAATCTATTGTCTTGATTTTTATCTAAAGTGCAATTTTCTTTTCTGGCTTTAATATTCTCTTTAATTTCATCTGTCATGATGTAAAATTGACTGTCTTAATATAATGTATGAAATTTCAAATTTTATTATGTTCCTGAGAAGAAAAGTTATACTATATTAGATGATATTTTTCAGTCTGAAGGCAAAACTAATTTCTTCAACACACTCATACAATGCAGCAAGCCTAGATAAGTGCATCTGATTCCGATGTATGCTTTTCTTAATGCAGATTAATTCTAGAATTAAATATCTGTCATTAAGTGGACCATTTAAATCATTTAAGCAATTTTACATATGGCTTAATATTAAGATCAGATGTTGACATCCCTTTCTAGAGTAAGAATAAATAGTGATTTTAGCTCAGCTTTCAAAATAATTCAGTTATATATCTATTTCTTCAAAATAAACTCAAGCTACTAGAATGTCAGTGAAATTATTTGTCTGAAGTCATACCAGCAACTGATTGATATTCATACTGCACATCGATAAGCTCTTGAACACCTTATGAATAAGAACAACCTATCTTCAGCCCAGAGATACATATATAGGGACACCAATTTCTAATCATTTGTTTCACTGTTAAACCTTGAACATTCTCTATGCACAGTAAAATCTATCCACCCATTTCATCTTATTTGTATTCCTGACATTTCATGATGACTTTAACAGTCATCATCTTTTACATAATTTTTTATTAGTACTTCTTCCCCAGGTTGTCTTCTGTGCATGTTAGCAATGAGATATCACTTACACTTGGAGAAGTAGCTCTTGTCCTAAACTGCTACTTCCAACTAATCTGATTAATTTTTCATTTAAGTCCTCCCCTATTCCAGTTCCTTTCCCGCAAGCCGTGCATCGTTCTCTGAAATTATCAGATGTTTCTCTTCCATGTTTCCCAGGTGAATGTGTTCTGTACTTGGCCACCAGAAGGTAAAGGGGATTTTCATACCATGCCTGGCTTTCCTTGCTTAGCTTGGCTCAGACCATGTGGAAGAACAATAACAACAAATTTAAATGTGGTGCTTTACTTGGGCAATAAAGCTGTCAATTTTATTCCAGAGATCCACTGTCATGGTACCATTTTATAAATGCTGATTTTTGTATTTTTTTCTAATGTAAAAAGATGTTTGACATGGAATGAGAAGTATGGGCTTTTCTGTCAGAGCTGTTGATGTACAGTAATTGTCAGCTCTTTTACAACAGTGCTGAATGCTGGCAGTAACTCACTTCCTTTCATAACAATGATGTTGCTCCTAATTACACCATTTGGTCCTTCAATTCTTTGGTGCCTTTTAAATTTTATTATTTGATGTTTAGTGAAAACTAAGTTGGCCTAATGACATGGTCAGATCTGAAGGACTCACTATTATTGGGTCATCAGTAGGAATACATTTATTGGCAGGAAGCATAGAACCAAAAAGCAGGCATTGATGTGGCAATTAAGTGGCAGCATTACCAGAGATCACTGAGTCTCCTTTGTGCTTATGCAATATTGCAGTGAAGGAGAAATAAATACAGTTACATTTGCATTGGGGAACCTGGCCACAACAAATTAATCCCTTATTATGCTACTGAAATGCAAGTTCATTCTTGCTATTTAGTAGGCCTTATGATTATTGATTTTATACCATACAATAATACAGAATGTTTATGTTGCTAATGGTCTGTCTCAGTTGGTTCAACCCAATCAAATCTTTGCATTAATCTCAAGCAAAAGAATTCCTCATTTGTTTACTGATTGCAGCTATACCTTCAACATTATAATTCCAAGCAAACTCATCTCCAAACCCCAAGACCTGGGACTCATCACCTCCCTTTATAACTGGATCCTTGACTTCCTGACCAACAGACCGCAATCAATAAGGATAGGCACCTCCACCATGATTATTCATAACACTGGTGCCCCACAAGGCTGTGTCCACAGTCCCCTACTCTACTCCCTAGACACTCAGGACTACGTGGCTAGATTCTGCTCTTCATCTACGAGTTTGCAGATGACATCACCGTAATGGGTCGTATTGCAAACAATGATAAGTAGGAGTACAGGAAGGAGATAGCCTAGAGACATGGTGTCATGACAACAACCTTTCCCTCAATGACAACAAAACAAAAGAGCTGATCATTGACTTCATGAAGGGGGTGGTGTTTAGATCAAAGGTGCTGAGGTCGAGTGAGTTGAGAGCTTCAAGTTCCTAGGAGTGAATATCACCAATAGCCTGTCCTGGTCCAACCAAAGCTCACCAGTGCCTCTACTTCCTCAGGAGGCTAAAGGAATTTGGTATGTCCCCTTTGACACCCACAAACTGTTATCAAAGCACCACAGAAAACATCCTATCTGGATGCATCACAGCTTGGTATGGCAACTGTTCTTCCCATGGCCGCAAGAAACTGCAGAGAGCTGTGGACACAGCCTAGCACATCACAGAAACCAACCTCCTCTTCATGAACTACACTTCTCTCTGCATCAGTGAAGCACCAGCATAATCAAAGAGCCCACCCACTCCAGACATTCTCTCTTCTCCGCCCTCTCATTGGGCAGAAGATACAAAAGCATGTACCACCAGGCTCGAGGACAGCTTCTATCCCGTTGCTATAAGACTATTAAATGGTTCCCTAGATGGTTCAATAAGATGGTCTCTTGACCTCACAGTCTACCTTGTTATGACCTTATCGGCTACCTGCACTACACTTTACTCTGCACTCTGTTAGTGTTTTACCTTATACTACCTCAATGCACTCTGTAATGAATTGAGGTATGCAAGACAAATTTTTCACCGTATCTTGGTGAAAAATACTGTGACAATAATAAACCAATTTACCAATTTACATTAAACTTTATTCAGACACAATTGAATACAACACACAATGCACAAAATCACTTACCTTTATTTTCTACCTTAAAGTCTTCAGGAAGAAGGCTGTCCTGCCTGTTGCCAAGCACAAAAGCCAAGAAGGACAGAATGAGAGCATCCAGGATCCCAATTATGGCTAAGATGTAGGCCCAGCGAACAGAGCATGCTCCTAAAGTGTACTTGTCAGTTTTGTTCCCACACATTTGCTTGACTGCATCTGAATCCCAGCCATCAGGGTAAATCATGCATCCCATTATGAGGCCAGTTGCTAAAGGGAAAATAACCTCTGTTATTTTGGAAATGTAAGAAACATTTATTCACACATTTGGGGTTTTACGAAAATTCAATTAATTTGAACCACATATTCACAAAATGAAACTTGCTTCTTAATGCTAGTACTGAAACAAACAATAAGTGGTTGCACAGGACCATTTCAGTTTCAGTGAACCTTTTACAAACAAGACATTCTTACAATTTTCACTTCCAACAAATGAAAGCAATGTTTAAGAAAAGTCACAAAGAACCAAACTGACAGAAGAAGGAGACTTCCCCTTTATTGATCCTTATGTTGTTGCTCACTACTGCTGGAAGCACAGACAATAATACTCTATCTCCAAGGTTTTTTCTAATGTCCTCTTAGAGTAAACAAGGACACATTTGACAAGGCAATCGTTAAAAGTAGCAACACAGGTCAACAAAGCCAAAAAACATGAAAAAGCAATGGATTCATTTCAAAAAATAAAAAAATGAAAAGCAAAGGAATTGTATTGAAATTGATGCTGATTAGATATCTGCAATTATTTGTAAAACCACCTTCTTTGTCCAGGCCGGATCACTTTATTTATTCATTCATGGCTACACAGGCTACACCTCCATTCATTGCCCTTTTTTGAGCATCTGGTGATGGGAATTCAGAATCAATCATATTGCTGTGGGTCTGAAGCCACATGTAGGCCAGAACACACAAGGTCAGCAGATTTCCTATACAGAGTGACATTAGTGAAATAGATGGTCACTGTTACTGATATTAGCTTTTAATTTCAGAATTAATTACCTGAATTTAAATTCCCCAGCTGCTGGAGTGGGATTTGAACATGTTTCCAGATAAATAGTCCAAATCACTGAGCACAAGAGTGCTTACTTTACCACTCTATTCCTAAACAAAATTTGGTAACAGTGTCTGAGAGGT
>JARFYF010000053.1:16594782-16608636 GCA_030265395.1 Rhina ancylostomus | reverse complement strand
CAGGGGTTTAAAATATTAATACTAAACTGCATTAGGTTTAGTTTGCACCATGGTTAAGTGTAAATATAGTTTCTGTGGTGGGGGGGGGTATCTCTCAAATATTTAGTATGACTTTTAGTAATTGAGGTATTGGCTTGCAGCAATATGTTGGTACATAACACACTTTATATCAAGGCTAGTTCTACTCTAATGGAGGACTGGGCTTATTAATATACTTTCTCAAGATGTTCAAATATATCGGCTTACTGATGCAAAATGAGTTTGCAAAAAAAAAGTGATGTAACTGAGTTAGGTTGAGGAAACCTGAACGATCATTAAGAGTTTTAAATCTCTGTGTTGGGTTCAGAGGAGGATGGATGAGTAAATGAATCTTTTCCCACATGCAGGTAAACATCCTCTCTCTTTGGATTGATTTGAAGATTTTTTTTCCCTCACAGAACACTGAAATGGATTTACTGATGTGAACACAAGTGCTTTGAACAAGAGGATAAATCTGTGAACTGCTTCCAAGACATAGCAAGTGTCATAAAAATCCATGGGCATATTAGCCAAGATAGCATTACTTAGTGCCCTTGCTGAATTGATGAATTAATTGGTGATTAATATCATTGCCCAATCATTCTTACCATATCTGTTTTCTTAGTCTGCCTGTTGCTTGGTGTCTGTAACTATCTTGTGTCTGCTCTGGCTTAGTGAATAATGCTCTGGCCTGTGATTCAGACATTCCATCCAGACACTTAGGCATAAATCAAGGCTGTCACTTTCAGTGCAGTATTGAAGAAGTGCAGCATAGCTGGAAGACAGTGTCTTCTCAATAAGATGACAAACCAAACTCTCTCTGCTTTCTTGGATCAGTGTATGTATATTTAAAATCCACAGCATAATTTTGAGAAAGATTAAGGGAGTTATCCCTGGTATAATAAGCTATGTTTATTCCTCAATCAACTTCAGAAATATGGCTATTATCCCATTCTTGTTTTGTGGAAGTTTGCTGTGCACAATTGGCTACCTGGTTTCCTACATTTTACACAATGAAGTACACTTGAGGGGTTGTACTTTTGGATCAGCAGACACTGAAAAATACGATACAAATGCAAGCCTTTCTTCTCCCATTTTATTCCTGTATGCTTCAGCATTTGCCTTATTAAAACTATTCATTCTATTAACTTTTTTTCCATTTGATTCTCTTGAACATCTATAACACTTCTTTTGGGGTAAAATTCAAATGCAAGTTAGAAGCTGGAGTAGGTCACCGTTCTTTGAGCCTGCTCTGCCAATGTAAAATATGAATATCTGCTTGTAATCTCAATCCTGCATTCCCATCCTTGCACAGTAATCTTTCAACCCTTGCTTATCAAAAATCTAACCACGTCTGCCTTAAGATTCAAAGACTCTGCTTCCCCCAGCCTTTGAGAAAGAATTCTGAAGACTTGCAACCTCTAAGAAAAATAAAAATTGCCTCCTCTATCTGAAATGGGTGGTTCCTAGTTCTAGAATCTCCAACAAGTGGAAGCATCCTCTCCATGTCACAATATATAACAACAGGATTCCTCAAGATCTTGCATGTTTGAATCAAGTTGCCTCTCTCTCATTCCTCATTAGACAACTTTCCTGTTCCAGAAATTATTCAAGTAAACCTCTAAACTGCTTCCAATTTATTTCCATCCTTCCTTAAATAAGGAGACTGACACCATACACAATCTCACCAATGTCCCATATGAAACATAACCTCCCTATCAATAATTCCCCTAACAATAACTGATAAGATTATTTTCACTTTCCCTTTGGTTCCTGAAAAGTTAAGCTGAATCAGAAAGAACATTTTATTAATCTACCACTGTGTAACTGTTACAACATTTTTCAATTCCCTTGTATATTGCAGAAAATGTAAACTAAGTTTCAGAATTATTTTAAAAATTAGTCTAATTAATATAGACTGGTCTTATCACCTAAGAGCGCACACATGATAAATACTTAAAAATATAGTATAACTTCAATATTTTTCAGAAAATGCTGGAGATGCTCAGCAAATCAGGTAACATCTATAAAGGGACAAACAAAATCCTGATGAAAGGCCACTGACCTGAAACATTAACTCTGTTTCTCTCTTCACATATGCTGCCTTACTTGCAGAGTATCTCCAGCATTTTCTGTGTTTGAAATTATCAGCATTTGCAGTTTTTGATCACTGTTTTTTGTTTGGATGGTAGGTGGGATGTGGTATTCAACTTTAGTGCTAGTACATGTTTGCTCAGTACTAGCCAGTACCCAGGGTCCTTGGTCAGCTCTAGATTTGGAATTTGTATTGGTAAAAATTGCAGGTAGATCTCATGAAGCACAACTCAGTAAGTCAGAAGCTTCCTTTCTTTAAAAATATGTGTACATTAGATCGAGTAATGCAGACTATTCTGCTGCTAAGCTGAAGCTCTGCAAGCTGCTGCATAGACCAAAGTCTTTGTCTGAAATAAATCCATCTCAGGGTGGAGATTAACTGACAGTCACACCTTGAACTCCATTAGAGGATAATTGTTTCTTTGCAGAAACCATCTGTTTGTAAATCCCTGGCTCCGCCCCAATATTTAAAGAATACATTTTTTAAACAAATGTGAATTAACAGTTTTTGGAAAATATATTTTTAATGAAGTTAAACATATGAGGATAGAAAGAGGTTTCAAGGAGATGTGAACAAGCTGAGTGAGTAGGCAAGAACTTATAATTTGGGGGAAATATATGCAGTTATCAACAATGGTTCCCATAATAAAGCAGAGTATTTGTCAAATAGTGGGAGACTTGGTACTTCTGATTGTTCAGAGTCAAGGGTGAGCTTGCAGTTAAGTTACTGAAGGACAACGTGCAGATGCGGCAAGCCATTGTTTGGCTTGATGTTTCATTGCAAATTTTTAGAGCAAATGTTTCATTAGCCGTTATTAAGGAGCAAGTAAGTCATATTGCAATTGTAAAAGCCCTTGGTGACACCACATATTGAACAATGCGTAGTTTTGAGTCATAGAGAGATGCAACATGGAAACAGGCCTTTTGGCCCATCAAGTCTGCACCAACCATTACACTAATCCTACTCAATCTGCACACTTCTTTTGGGATGTCAGAGGAAATTGGAGCACCCAGGGGGAATCCGAATGTTGATTAGAAGAATGTGCAAACTCCAGACAGCACCATAGGTCAAGATTGAACCCAATTTACTGGAGCTGTGAGGCAGCAGCTCTGTGTGTTTTACCAACCCCTCGTAGGATTTGACGCAAGAGGAGCGAACAAGTAGATAGGGCCTGTGTTCTGAGTTTAGAAGAATTGGAGGAGATTTCATTGAAATAAATACAAAATTCTTAAAGGACTTCACATGCTATTTGAAGTGAGAATGTTTCTCACTGAGGAGTTGCGGACTGGGTGGTACTGTTTGAAAATTAGTGGTAGGTCGTTTACTGCTGAGATAAGGACAAATTTCTTCATGCAGGGAGTAATCTTTGGAATTCTCTAGCCCAGAGGGGTATAGGGACAAAATCATTTTGTTCCTTCAAAACAGGGTTTGATAGTTTAATGGATATTAGAAACTACGGGGATATTTTTGGGAAATGGTGCAGAGATGAAAGATTAGCCATTGTCTTAAGGAATGGCAGAGCGGGTTTGGATGGTTTATCCTGCTCCTACTTGGGTTCTCAACAAGTGTGGAGCCTTTTTATGTGGGAAGTTGATCTGAGCTCTCCCATATTTTAATCACCTACTCTACTGGACAGAAGTGGACATTGATTCTACCTCTTGCCTGCCACAAGTTTGGCAAAGATGTCTGGAAATTGTATCTCTCATTTTTGGTGCATTATAACTTGGTTGCATTTAAATGTTCAACCTAGGTCCCTGTGCAAATTTAACTAATTAGTCAAATAGATGTCTAAAACAGCTGTAGGGTTGACTTACTCTGAAAAGAAACATTAAAACAGGATTTGAGCAATTCCCAATTGGTCCTCGGCTAATTTAATGCATCTCCTGACATGTTGTACAGCAAACACAGATGCCCATCCTAATGGCACCACTCCCTGTTGAAAGCATTTGTTTGTATGGAAGCCCTGGTCGGTGAGCTGCATGCCAGGAAGAAGGTTCTGTGTGCCAAGGAGACCTGTCAGGCCCATCATACATAGAGTCCTTTAGAAGATGGCAACAGTAGTCACATCTAGAAGTGAGAACCTCCACCAGATGGACCAATGCTGAAAGAAATTTTATATGTACATAGGTGTAACACCTATAGATACAACAAAATTGCTAAAAATGTATTTTATACAGAGGTCTGAGTTCTTTAAGTAAGATGCCACAATTCAGGAAATGTAGAGCTGTTGCAGCAAGCCTTTGTCGTAATTGGAGCATTGATGAATTCATTCACATGTTGTTATCAGTATAGGTGGGCTTGTGCAGCCAGGTTGGAGGGATTTTCATGTGTTAACTGGGCTTTCAGAGCTGATTATTGGTTTACAATCTTGATGTTAAGGATTTTAGTGTGAAAAGAATCACCTGGTTTGCATTGGGAAATTTTATTTCAAAGGCCACTTGTGAAAATAGTCTCTATTAGGGAGCCCTTTGTATTGAGTACACTCTGGATGAGGCTGTGAATGCCGAGCAGGAACATCCCTTGGTAGCTACAGCTGCCTCCTTCCCCCTGCTGCTCTTGAATCTCTGTCCAGTGGCCCTCAGGATTTGGGTCTCCTTCCTTATCTACTTCTGGCACTGGCTGCTGCTACCAGTGGGTAGGCTTGTGTAGCTGGTCGCAGACAATAAGACTTCACACCTTTTGAATATGAACTACAAGACAAACCTGGAGCAATGCAGGTAACAAAACTCATCTACAGGAGACCTATAGTGTTGTACACTTCAGTTTGGTAGTCTTGTTGTATCTGTATTCAGCTGCTGCAGTTGGATAGTGTGCAGGTTTGAGTAGCCAGTGAAGCACCGTGTCATCTTTGAACCCCAGGATCTGTTCCTCTAGGCAGGACTGGTTGCTGAAAATCTCCAGCAGTGTGGACTCCCTCAGGATGTTGTGGAGTGAGTCCCTCCAGAAACGTGACATTCACTGTGATCCATAAGCGCCTTTGCTTTGAGGGAGTGAAAACCTTTTCATAGAACAGTACAGCACAGGAACAGGCTCTTCAGCCCATGATGTTGTGCCAAACTAATTAAACGCCCAAATAAACTAGTCTCTTCTGCCTACACAAAGTCCATATTCCTCCATTCTCTGCATATTCGTGTGCCTATCTAAGAGCCTGCTAAAGAGCTCTATTGTATTTGCTCCTCTACCACCCCTGACAGTGCATTCCAGCTACCCACCACTCTGATTTTTAAAAAAAATACTTGCCCCCCTCACATAAAATGCATGCCCTCTGGTATTAGACATTTCGATCCTGGAAAAAGATACCAGCTGTCTCCTCTAGCGATGCCTCTCATACTCTTATCAACTTCTATCAGGTGTCTCCTCAGCCTCTGCTCCAGAGAAAACAATTCAAGTTTGCCCAATCTCTCCTCTTAGTACATGCCTTCTAATCCAGGCAACACCCTGGTAAACCTCTTCTGCACCCTTTCCAAAATCTCCATATCCTCCCTATAATGGAGTGACCAGAATTGAATGCAATACTCCATTCAGTTCACAAAAATGTCCAGGTTATTAAGTGGAACTCATCTGATCACAAGTACTAATTGTAACTGTGGGAAGCCACCACCACTGGTAAATCCCAGGACTCGTGATGCTGTCTGTTTCTCACTGAAATTAAAACAGATGATTTTGTTTTTTGAGCCTGGGTGGTGCTTCTATATCAACGAGCAACAAGTTTGTAGACATGGTGACTACTTGGAAAGTTATTCATGTGACCTTGACCTCCGAGCAGAATGTGGTGTATCTCTGTGATGGGCCCGTGAATACTTTGTTCATCAGAAAGGTCTGAGTGGAAATGGTGTTTCTGAAAACTGGGATTAGACTCTACTGGTGGGCATAACCTTGTCTCCTGACCCACCCTGAGTTGCCAGCTGTGGCCAAAACAACACCTCATCTGGTGAGCTATGACTAACAGCTTCAGCACTGAAATACCTATTGATTGACTGCCTGTCTCATTGTGAAATACTTTGGTCTCTGTGGGCTTTGGTGGGTGTTTAAGCAAACTGCAGTCACTTCTGAAGATTCCCAATCAATTCTCCAGATGTCAACAGTGTTTCCTTTTAAATAATAAGAAAAGCAAAAATAAAACTATCTTGTTCCAGTGTGGAGCTTGGAACTTTTTAGTTTGGTCCAACTGGATATGAATGGGATTGAGCATTGCATGAATAGTCATGTCATTTAGTGAACACCTGATGCTTGGAAAGATGCGATATGCTAACATGTAAGTGCCTGTTCCCATTTCACAACTGGCGCAATTACATCAGAAAATGATCTCTAACAAACTTTGCTCCAGGAAAACTGAAATTTGATCATATAGTACTAAAAAAAGACACACAGGTGCAATGCACTCCAATTTCTCATCTAGAACTTTAAGGCAACCATGAAAAACGATGAAAATAAACCCTTAGTTTTTATTTGTTGGACCACAGAGGTCTTGTTTTTAAAAGTATCCAGTTGACTCAAGACTTTCAGGACAGGATGCCTCAGTTAGGCCACTCCTCATCTTTCTATTATCTTTTTTTATTCCAATGTGGTTCTGTTGCTTTAGTAAATTTTCAACTTAAATAAAGAAACTTCCCTTTTCTTGGTAAATAACTTTACTGCATGTATTTTAATTGAAATCCTTGCTCTGTTTACTGATGCCCTGCCCTAATCAAGTAATAACAAAAATCCCTTCAAATGTTTCTTATCCTCCTCATCCAGATCTGTCCAAAGATTTTCCCTTTTATTTCCCTCTCATGGATGAAGGTTCTGTTACACAATCTCAAAAATATAATCACTTCATTTTATCTTTGCAGAATCTAGCTGAGCCTTTCCTTGTAGTGTGTGTGCACCATGACTATCTTCAGCTTGATTTCTCTTCCCTTTTCCTCCCATTCTGTTGTCTTAAAATAATTGTCACCCAAAGGTTGTATTTTATATACTTTCCCTTTGTGTAGTCAAATTCCTGTGACTGCTATTAAATCTATCTTCTAATTCCCCCAGTTCATTGACCACACTGAACATTTCTTGAATTATGTTTATATTTAACAAAACTTATAAACTGATTATCAATTTTTGCATTAAGCTTTCCCTCTAGATTGGTGAAACTGTCAGTTAGGATAACAACATTCCAACAATTGGTTTATTATTGTCACATATACTGAGATACAGTGAAAAGCTTTTGTTTTGCGTGCCACGCAGACAGATTATCAACCTGTAATTAAAACAGCAAAGGCTGGAAATACTCAGCAGGTCAGGCAGCATCCGTAGTCCGAGAAAAGAGTTAATGATACAGGTCGGTGACTCATCCCCTGAACCCTTCATAATTAACCTGTCTGTACTCTGCCTCAGTTATTAACCATTGTTGCTAACATTGGCAATTGTAATATTTTTCCTCTCTGGGAGGGAGGCAGGAGGTCTATAAAAGGAAAGTCTGGGCTCAAAATAACATTGGAGGGAAAAATCACTTCCAGTATTTAGTGCTTGAATAATAATTTATAATTAAAGTAGTTTGAGTGGCTATTACCCACTTAATGATTAGTCTTTAAAGCAATGTTTTGTCATGAGATTGTAGTGCCATACTGATTTGGAATCCTGGTTGAAAGTTCTTTGGCATTTAGCAGTGCTCTTGGCAAAGAATATCATCATCTGTTGCATTCTAAAACCAATGTTTGCTCGTTTGTATGGAGCTTCACGTACCTTTTGAGTTCTCTTGTGACCTTCATGCACCAATGCATCAGGGATATTTCAAGACCTACCCATTTATGATAGTTCAGTTATTTTTGTGGTGACCAGATAAAAATGTAATTATTCTTGCTTTTATTAGCTACCTGCAAGGCTGGATAAATTAAGTATCAAATCAGAAATTGTTCTTGGTCTCCATCTATATAAATAGCCGCTGTAAATGGAAGCTCTCATTGCAGTAAATTGAACACATCTGCACAAATGGGCATCATTTTTTATTTCATTAACTTAAATGAAACTTCAAATGAGACATAATACTGATAAAGATTGCATATAAGCTGCAGAGAAAATAAACAGAATGTAGGATCTCCTCTGTAGAAGGGGACAAATGAGCATATTCACTCCCTCCTGACCTGATATTCTTCATGATTCAATGTAGTAGAAAACTTCCTCCCCTTTTTTGTTCTTGCAAGCATAAAATGAAAGTTGCAAAAGAATAATCTTCTGAAATGACTTAGGAGGACCAATACCTAGCAGGAAATTCATTTGGACGTTTTCAGTTTAGCACTGTCACCACTAAATTGACACTGGGGCCAAATTTTGCTGCAGCAGGGCATTTTAATGCCGCCTTTTTATCATCTTTCCTATTAACGTAGAAATTGCAAGGTTTTTCTATTTTCCCTCATGGGGTGTTTGTATTTCTGGCAAGCTGACAGTTATTACCCATTCCTTTCTTCTACATAAAACGACACAAAGAACCCTTTGGCTCCATGCCAGCTCCACGAGGTGTGTCTCTTACATGAAGGGATAATTTACAACAGCCAATTACCCTACCAGCGTGTCTTTGGAATGTGTGAGGAAATCTACACCTGAGGTCAGGATTAACCTAGGTCCCATCTGTTCATTTTGTCAGGGGTATAAGACTTAGTGATGGTTCTGTAGAAGAGCAGGGAGGAATATCACAAGAATGTACAGTAAATGTTAACACAAAGCTTGTGGTTACTTGCTCCAAGCAAATTGGCTAAAAGCACTGTGGGATATCTGGGGTCAAGGTGGGTGCTAAGGAAATTCAAACTCACATTTTTTCAGCATCTCCCTCAGTGCTGTGGAAAGCTCTTCTGATTTAAGTATTTAACAGAAATCCAATTCTGCTGATGCTTCCTAGCATTTACTATGCCGGAACATGCGGAGTACATTACCAGCCCCAGGCCTCCATGCCTGGTTACCCTGAATGCAGTTGTCTACCACAATATGGCACGGGAAGCGGCTGATTTTGCATAACCAGTTGCATGTGTATGCACATCTGCTTTGTTGCAATGTTGTAGCTGATATTAACAAATCGCCATCTTTTAGGAGCTACATTTCGATCTCTCATATATGACCAGTCGCAGAGTAAAACAACACCCTGGGAATATTCAGTTAACTAATACATTATGACATTTTTTAAATGCTTACTAGCCACTTCACTATAACTGAACAATTGGGTGCCTTCCCTGAAACATAATCTCTAAGACCTTGGATGAAACAATTTCCCACTAACTTATACTCATTCAGATTAGTGCAGTGATTGAGATCTTGAACTTGTGTGGAGAGGAAACCTGAGACGGTTTACCTGTTTTCCTCCCTATTTTGTCATTCAAGTTCATCTGTAGGAGAGCCATCCTTATCCCTCAGTACTGCTCCTGTTTCATGATGAATCATTTAGTAGTAGAAGGTATCACATTCGTAAACCTGTGCCTTTTATGTCAACAAAAAAAACCTGAGGAGCAATATTAACGATACATTAGGCAAATGGGAGCCAATAGACTTCTAGTCTAGCACATAACTGATGCACCCATGTTGATCATTTTAATTAGATTTCTGCTCCTTGATGCATTGTAAATATAGCATCAATAATCAGGCACTTTAGAATTGATTGCTTTTAGTCATTTATGGGATTCCAGGTCAGACTGCTTTAATGTGCAGTCTGGGGACATCTTCCCATGGTGGGAATGAGAGCATCAGTTTTCTGCTAGTTATACCTGTAAGAGCGATACCTCTCCTCCCGCTGTGATATTGAATACTAAATTTGTTCAGCCTCTGTTGGATGGCAAGGTGATTCTGCTAATAGTCACTGGATCTACCCTGACCTCAGGCTCTGTCTATGTGGAGATGCACATTCTCCTAGTGTGACCACATGGGTTTCCTCCCGGTACTACTGTTTCCTCCCACATCCTGGAGCTGTATTAATCAGTAGGTTAGTTGGCCAGTGCAGATTGCTCCTACTGTGTAGGTGAATGGTAATGTCTGGGGTGAGTTGATAGAATGGAGGGAGAATGGGATTAACGTAGGATTAGTGTAAGTGGGTGGTTGATGGTTGGCACGGCCTCAGTGCACCAAAGAGCCTGATTCTGTGCTCTGTATCTTTATGCTTCTATTAATATAAATCTAGGTAGTGTGTTTTCATTTCAGTAAATGCTGTCTCAACTCTAACTCTAACCATAATATATGCACCAGAAAGTCCAGGAAACTAGCTAATTCATGGTCAATTGTTTTTGGGAACTATAATTTAGTTGCTTTTGTGGTCATCTGAAAGACCTTTTAAACCATCTCTAGACTGGTCAAGAGCCAATATGGTGAAACAGAGCTATGCTGTAGTACTGGACACACATACTTGCAGCAAGAAGCAGACCATACAACTTATTTACTACTTGAGAATGGGTCTGGTATAGTTTGGGATCTTGTCAGGGGCAACTCTCAAGTTTTATTTTATAACCATCAATAAAAAGATGCAACTTTGGCAGATGGACCCAAGAAGTTGTTCCTGGGCGATGTTGAGGCAAGCTGCATTTTGGCTTTCTCACATTGCATAACTCCAATCTAATCTTCAGTGACAATATCAGCAGCCATTAACCTCTTCAGGCGAGTGAAAAATGTTTCAAAGCCAATAAAGTACTTTTGAAGTGATATTGTTGTAATAGAGAGAAATATGATAGTAATTAAGTCGCACAAAACGGCAGTGTGACAATTAACCAGTCATTCTGTTTGGTGGTTAAAGTCATAAAGAACAGAAACAGGCCCTTTGGCCTGCCACATTCATGCTGACTATCAAGTATCCATCTGTACTAATCCCATTTTCCAGCACTTGGTCCATAGCCTTCTGTGCCTTGGCGATTTCAAGAACAGTCCATGTACTTTTGAAAAGTTGTGAGAGTAGCTACCTTCACCACCTTCTTAAGTGTTGACCAAGGTTTAAATATTATCCAGAATATCAGGAAAATTCCATGTAATCTATTACATTTATCCAAGAAGACATTCACATTTCATAAACCAGTGTTCAGTTGTTGAAATTCTCTCAGTATTATACTGAAGCACTGAGCTGGGTTATGTGCTCAAATCTCGAGAGGAGTTTGAGGGTGAAAAGGCTATCTCTCTGTCAGGGTATCTGCAAGGCATTCTTCACTCTAAATGGAAATAGACTAAATGGGTATTCTAGTTAATTCTTAATTGTTTAATTTGTGGCTGAGGTAATTGGCTTTGAAGGCCTGTCTTTAAAAACTACAAGATAATTTTCCTTCCAAGCATCAAGCAATACTGCCAGCTAATTTGGTTTAAATCTGCAATGAGGTTTGATCAGAGTCAATAACATCATGATATATTATTTATTATTACTTGGCTAATTATGTCTACAATCATTCTTTTCAAGTAATTATTATATTTGATTCCTGTACCACAAGATGCAATGGAAATGATTAACTATACTGGAGGAAGTCATTAAGAGAAATAGATATAGATGGGTCTGCATTTTTGAATTGCTTGAAAAGTGATCTATTGTGCATTGCATAAGTTCCTGATGCATATGACGGACAGGCATAGTTTCGCTAATCATATTATGTATTCTGCAAGCCAGCAATCTGTAAAGTGGCAGAGCAGTGTAGATTTTCAAAGATGCCATGTCATACTGCTTCATGCAGTAAATCTCCCTGCAAACTTCACTATGAGATGATAAGGAACCTCTAAGTAGTTCCTCAACTAATTACCATGACCCCACCCCATTCATTCCTAGGAAGGCGATTCAAAATCCCATGTCCTAGGTTGGAATGACTGATTGTCCTGCTCCACGATGGCAACCAAGATTTTTGCTGCTGGTGTGTGTGTTTTTAACAAAAAAAGTTATGGTTGGAATGGACATCTTGTACTCCATTCAAAAAAAACTAGAAGAGTTAAAACCAGGCTTAAGAGGGAAATCCATCTCATAAAGAGAGTATGAGATGGATTTGGCAGGCAGGGTTAAAGATAATCTCAAGAGGATCTTCAGTGATATTTACAGTAAAAGAGTGATGAGGGAGAGACTAAGTCCTATTAAAGACCACCAGGGCAACCTTTGTGTGGAGCTGCAGGAGATGGCTGAGATATTTAATATCTATTTCTCCTTGGAGGATATCATGGATGCTAGAGAAATGAGGGTAATAAATAGTGAGGTGTGGGATCATATGCATATTACAAGGAAGGCGGTATTGTCAGCCTTGAAGCACATTAAGGTGAGCAAATCCCTTAAGGGCCTGACCAAGTGCAGCCTGCACCTTATGGCAGACCAGAGAAGAAATCATGGAAGCCCTTGTAGAGATACTTGTTTTGTTGTTAGCCACTGGCAAAGTTCCAAAAGACTGGAGGGTGGCTAATGTCCTTCCATTGTTCAAGAAGGGTAGCAAGGACAGGCCAGGGAACTACAGGCTGGTGAGCCTGACTTCAGTTGTAGGGAATTTACTGGAGGGAATTCCAAGGGACAAGATCTATCATCACTTGGATAGTCAAGGCCTGATCAGGAATAGTCAGCATGGTTTTGTGCAGGTCTGACAAATCTTTGAGTTTTTCAAAGAGGTAACTAAGGGGATAGATGAAGGTAGGGCAGTGGATGTTGTCTAAGTGGACTTTGGTAAGGCCTTTGACAAGGTCCTGCATGGCAGGCTGATCTGGAATGTTAGGTCACATGGGATCCGGGGAGCTAGCAAGGTAGATTCAGAATTAGCTTGATGATAGGAAGCAGAGGGTGATGGTTGAAGGTTAATTCTCCAACTGAAGGCCTGTGACCAGTGGGGTGCCCCAGGGGTCAGTGTTGGAACCTCTGTTATTCATTATTTATGTTAGTGGTTTGTATATGAATGTACATGGCACGATTAGCAAGTTAGCTGATATTAAATTAAGGGGTCTTGTTGATAGTGAAGCAGGTTACAATGAATTACAAAGAGATCTTGATCAGTTAGGGAAATGGGGTGATGCATTTTGGCCGTCAAACCAGGGTAGGACTGGTACAGTGAATGGCAGGGCGCTGAGAAGTGTTGTGGAACAGAAGGACCTGGGAGTACAAGTGCACAGTTCGCTGAAAGTAGCTGCACAAGTAGACAGGGTGGTGAAGAAGGCATTTAGCGTGTTGGTCTTTATCAGTCAGGGCATCGAGTTTAGGAGAAGGGACATTATGTTGCAGTTATAAAAGTCATCGGTGAGGCTGCACTTTGAGTATTGTGTACAGTTTTGGTCACCCTATAATAGGAAGGACATTGTCAAGCTGGAGAGGTGCAGAAGAAATTTATGAGGATGCTGTCTGGACTAGAGGGCCTGAGTTATAGGGAGAGGTTGGCCACGCTGAATCTTTATTCCTTGGAGTGTAGGAGAATGAGGGGTGACCTCATAGAAGTTTATAAAATCATGAGGAGTATGGATAATGTGGATGGTCACAGTGTTTTCCCCATGGTTGGGGAGTCCATGATTAGAGGATATAGATACAACATAAGTGGGATGAGATTTAAAAGAGACCTGAGAGGTAACTTCTTTACTCAGAGGGTAGTGAGTACCTGGAATGAGCTGCCAGAGGAAATGGCTGAGATAGGTACAATTGCAATATTTAAGAGGCATTTGGATAGGTATGTGGAGGGTTGGGGCTTGGAGGGTCATGGGCTGAATGCGGGCAACTGGGACTAGCCGGGAGGATGCTGTGGTTGGATTGGACCAGTTGAGCGGAATGGGCTATTT
The DNA here is from genome assembly GCA_030265395.1 of Rhina ancylostomus. NCBI lineage: Eukaryota > Metazoa > Chordata > Chondrichthyes > Rhinopristiformes > Rhinidae > Rhina > Rhina ancylostomus. The sequence continues at coordinate 16,594,814 of JARFYF010000053.1, read as the reverse complement.
CTGTGCTGTATTAGTCTATGACTCTAAGTTCT
>JARFYF010000053.1:16512615-16528143 GCA_030265395.1 Rhina ancylostomus | reverse complement strand
AAAGTCCACAAATGCCACATGGTCATCCCGACAAAGTGCAAAACAAAACCTAGCGGTCACCAATAAGAAAATTGTTTAACCCAGAGGAGAGTAATACTGCTCAAATTTCTTGGTGTCATGCAGTCCTTTGGGAAATATGACTTTTTATTACTGGTAGGATTTAAGTTCTCCCTGTGTCATTTTTTTGATACAAAACTTCCCCAAATGACTTCAACAATAGTACAACACCCAACAATTTCACAACTCCAAAAAAACCCAATTTTTAGCACTGTTCTGAAATATGACAGTTCTTATTTACTACTAGAGTAGTTGTAGCAAATTACTTCCCCTGAAACCATGTTATTTAAATGGCCAGTGCTCAAACTGCATTTATGTCCTCACTGACATCTGTGAGCTCTGAAGTCTTTAAGTACAATCTCACATGAGAAAAAAATAAACTGCTTTGCTCATGGAGGTCACGGCCACTCTGATCACTGCTGCCAATATCTGCTGTATCTCAAGTTTGCAGCTCACTCCTGCATGAGGGAGATAATCCAAACTTCCTACTCAAAGAAAGAAAATTTCTTCAACAGTTCTTTTGGCCCAGAGGAACAGTCAGAGTGGGCATAGGCATGCCAGTTTTCCCAAAAGGCAAACATTTATATATTCCATTTGTGTCCTTACAGAGACTTTCCTGGGAGGAGGTTTCTATAAGGAGTGACTAGGTGTGGAACAGTAGATCTTTGTACTGCCCCTTATACATAAAGAATATGCATCCTGTGTCCATTATTCTTCACCAGCTTGTACAGATCTCTTAGCCCCTCTTCGTTAGCCCTTCCCATCAAAGCAGTATCGATTCAGTCAGTAACTGAAATACCCCAATAGTTGAAAGATGATTAATTTTATTGTGGTGTGTCCCTTTAAGCACTGGGTGCAAAGATTGCAGCTGATGTGTTACATGCTGAGAACTGCAAGAACTTGCATAGAGAACACCACATATAAAGCGACAATGTCAGTTTCAGTGTGACTTTATACAGCAAAACCTGACGACGCTTCCATGAGCCCCATAAATGAAATTTTTGTTCTTTGTGACTTTCATAAACAGCATGAGAGTGAATCACAATGCTGTGTAAAAGTAAAAAAAATAAAGCTGTTAACAGGCAATTTCCAGGCTTTCACTCTAATTAAACAAATTATCTAGTATCCTCCATCTACTTTTCTAACACAATGAAAAAGCAACTCTCATTTCAGCTTTGGTGGTTTGATTTCAATTTTGTATACTTTTGAAAGGAATATTATACCAATTACTTGTGTATTTCCTGTTTCATCATTCCTCAAGTAGCTAATCAGGTCTTTTGAAGATACGCTAGTTACCAATACTGGGCTGGTAAGTGCAGCCATTGTTGCATTCTGATGTGATTTGCCGGTGAATAATTATTTGCAACAAAAACAGAAAATGCTGGAAGCACTCAGCAGGTTAGGTAACATTAAAGAACAAGAATTCACATTTCATCTGATGAAGAGTTCATGATTTGAGGCATCGATTTTCTCCACCTGTGGTGCCTGGCCCGTTGAGTGCTTTCAGCATTTTCTACTTTTGTTTCCGATATCCCGCACTGTAGTTTTATTTTTGTGACAATTCAGTTGTGTTCCTTAAGATCAATGTGAATCCATATGATGACTATTACGTAGCAAAAGTTGCTGTTGTCTCATTTTATATGATCATTTAGTTCATCTGAAGAAACCAAAAAGTGATTTAACATTTATATTACTTTCTTTGTCATTAACTTGTATGTAGAACTTAATGGAATGAGATCTGTACGTTACTCATTTTTACAAGTATCTTTGGAATATTTGTTTTGGCTACAACTAATTAGAGGATTGAAATATAAAATGGTAGGGAAGTAATCCTTTTGATGCAGTTTTCTTTTGAAAGATTTTTTTGAAAACTCTTTTGGGGTTTAATCTGAGCAGGTGTGAGGTGTTGGACATTGGGAGGCCAAATGTAAAGGGAAAGTATACAGTTAATTGCAGGACCCTAATAGCATAGATGTACAGAGGAATCTTGGGGTCCAAGTCCATAGCTCCCTGAAAGTGGCCCCACTAGTAGGTGGGGTGGTAAAGAAGGCATATCACATGCATGCCTTCATTGATCAGGGCATTGAATATAAGAGTAAGGAAGTCATGTTGCAGCTACATAAAACTTTGGTTAGTCTGCAATTGGAGTGTGTGCACTTCTGGTTGTCCCATTACAGGGAGGATGTGGAGGTTTTGGAAAGGATGCAGAAGAGGTTAACCAGGATGCTGCCTGGATTAGAGGGCATGAACTATAAGGAGAGGTTGGACAAACTTGGGTTCTTTTCTCTGGAGCATCAGAGGCTGAGGTGAGGCCTGATAGAAGGTTATAAAATTATGAGAGGCATTGATAGGGTAGATGGTCAGAATCTTTTTCCCAGGGTAGAAGTGTCAAGTACAGAGGATACGCATTTAAGGTGAAAGGGGGAAAGCCTGTCCTGTGCTGTACTGTTCTATGTTCTAAAATTAGAAATGTGGAACAGCCTCTTGTTTTAAAAAAAATTGCAAATCTACAGGTGGTATGTGATAATTTTTTTTACAGATGTATCAGAGTTTCTGTGATTGTTGTATACAAGAATTTGCTTACACATATTTTGTCACTATTCAGTCACTTCTCCTCCATGTGCATTTCTTTATTCCCCTTCAAGTCTCTAACGTTTTCTATCCATTTTATTTTCAAAGGATTTTTCGCATTGAAAGGACTATCTGAAATCCTGGAACCCCATTTCTATTTAGATTGTTTGCAGGAAACTTTATCTTCATGCATACTCATATGACTAACTGTGCTTAAGTCCAGGGTGGTGTATTTGGCTCTTTGCTGACACCATTCAGCATCAACTATCTGTAGATGGAAATTAGTTTGCACATTTATTTTGGTGCATAAAAGCTCACAATTTGAAAAATTGCTTAAAAGCAAATATGTAACACTATTAGTGTGACTGGCACCTCAATAGATGTGTTAAATCATGAACCACATGGGGACTGACAAGATCACTATCATTGTGGTGCAACTTCTGTCAATTTTCTTTGCAGAAAACTGTCAACCTTTAAAAGGCACAATCCCCATGGCAGCCAGATACCAATGGTATGCAGGCTTCCTGAAGGAAAAGGAAGCTATAGAGCCTTCACAGTTGTGCATGTTTGTAGCACCATCCCCAGAAATCAGTTAACCTTACAGAGGCACCTGCCACACTTAACCCCATGCTTGTGCTATTTGCTGGATAACCACTGAACCAAACATAACATTGCTTTCTCATTAATAACATTCTTCAAAAATTACTACTTAGTTTGTTCACAGACTGAGCACATCATAATGTATATGAACAATTTCCAGTGATTAAGGGGCTGCCTTATGAGGTGTCCTAATGTCAACAGAATGACCCCTTATCTTACGGCTTGTGTTATTCAGATTTCCAAACCATTTACGCTACAAGGAATTGACATGTATTGCATGACATCTAACATCAAGGGAGTGTCTGATGCTCAGAAACGTTGGCCATAGCAATGTAGATGATGACTGGAAGTACCTGGTCCAATTGTTCCAGGGAGTGGTCGCTGGTGTGAGTTATTCTGGACCTAATCGATTTGTTTGAATGTTGCTGAAAACAAAACTTGTACTATGTAATCCAGTTTTTAAGCACAAATACAAAACAGAAAATAATGGTAATACCTATCAGGTCAGACAGCGTCTGTGGAAAGAAACTTTTTCAGACCAATTATGTATTAGATATTTAGTGATGTAAACAAAGTATTACCAAACCACTATTATTCTTTGTGGGATACAGATCATAGAAGTAGTTTCTCTCTGCAGTTCCATCATCCTTGTCTGTTTTTAAAAAAAACAAATTTAATTTCCAAAAAATTAGGGTTATTATTTGCTACCAAAAACAGCAACATTTATGCTATGATGATGTCATGTGATAAATTAACCACTGAACTCAGAAAAGGAGTGTCTCTTATGCCACAACTTAACTTTTAGGGGCACACAGTCCTTTTATATACGAGTTGGTTTGAATGTTCAAGGACTGATATTAAGATTTATCAATGGTCTACCTGGTTGACATGGTAAAACTGTTTGTAAAATGCTTAGCTAATGACCTGCTGTTTTCCACCTGCTGCTTAAAGCAAATTCCCACAAAAACATATGGCAGTAATGTAATAGTGAGATTGTAAATGTTTTCAGATCTTATCAAGCATTAATTTGAATCACTTTTGATAATGCAAGCAAGTGAGCTTAGGGACCCATGATTAAATTATAATAAACCTTACCACTGTAAGCAATTGTTAGGGGCTGATGCCATGTTATTTTTCCAGCCTGTTAATTGCAGCAAACTGCTGTTCTGCTTTGTCAGGTGTTCAGCAACACTTGACAACTGAGAGGTGGAAAATAATGTGCAACTTCCCAGCAATCATTTCTCTTCTTAAAAAACTCTTGGTTTCTCTCTTGAAAAAAATTAAGTGATTGTAAACTGAAATACAGTAATTATCATCTGAGCCAGCCATTACAGTTAAAGTAAGAATGGACTTTACTTGGATTAAACCTTAAGTTTCATTTTGATACTTGACTCTCACAACTAGATTTATCAATTAGATGCTGACTTTTTATATCCAAACAAAAGAAAATGGCTTCCCTCAGAAATAGTGACCTATTTGCCAAAACAATTAATTATATTGCATAGAAAATGTATAAGGAATGAAAGGAAAAAGGGAAAGTTTTTCTTGCACAGTAAGATAGATTTGTACAATTGTTAGCTAGAAGATGTAGCAGGCAACAGTCTTTTTTGATTCCTTCTCCTAACCTGATTTTCATTTTCAGACTCTTAATTTGGGATTAATATCATGGACTTGCATGAAAATGTAACAACACGTGTAGTCCAGACAAATCTACAAAGCTGGGTACTTTTCATAGTTAGTAAAATGGTAGGAATATGTTGTGCTAATATGTGATCTCACTTCACATTGTTCCACCTTACTGAAATTAGTGTAGAAGCACCTTCACAGTGAAGCTGTGGAAACATTTTGTGCATTCAACTACCGCCAAGCTTAATCACAACCCTATGCTATAATTGCCTGGAAATCTGTGCCAGTACAATATACAGGAAACATGCAGATAATCCTCTATTCAATTGTTCAGAGTTCTCGATGGTTCAGCATCTAGCTCAACGTGTACTGATTTCTGTGCTCGCTTTAATGCACGGGGGCCCCAGTTGCCATGTTCCCTCTAAATTTATCACACTCTCTTGATTCTTAGTGTTTGTTCTCACGCTCCCTTGATACTCACTTCTCATATTCCCTTTAAGTTCACCAGGGCCTGTTTCTCACACACCTTTTAAACTTGCTAGACAGTTTTTTCCTTGATGCTACGTAGTAGTACAATAAACATGAATTATAAGAGTGTTGGAGTATCAATTGAAATAACACCCAATAGTCCAGAAACTCTGCCAGTCTGGCACCAAAATCCTGGATTAACAGTTTTACTGTACTCTACTTCAGAAATTCATTCCAATGACTTCCAGCCACATTAACATTCTGCGAATGAATACATTTTTAAAAAGCAACAACAATCTAGACTTGCAAAATTGGAGTTTAATGATTCATCATACAGGTGTCAAATAACTTCATGAATCTCCTTCGCACTACCTCCAATGATATTATAATCTTATAAGGAAGGGGACCATCACTGTATATTAGCATTCTAGGCGAGTCCTCACCAACACCCTGCACAATTGCAACAAAACCTCCCTATTTTTAAACTCCAATCCCTTTGCATGAAGGCCAAAATTCCATTTGCCACCTTAACTACATGTTGGACCTACCTGCAAGCTTTTTGTGATTCATGTATAGAACACCCAGATCCCTCTGTACTTCATTCACCTGTAATCTCTCTCCATTCAGATAATAATCTGCCTTGTAACTTCTGTAACCAAAGTGCATGACCTCACACTTCCTCACGTTAATCTCCATTTGCCAGCCTTTTGCCCATTCACTCAAATCGGTCTATAGCCCTTTGCAGAATCATACTTTTCTTATCACAACATGCTCTTCCACCTATTTTCATATCATCAGCAAATTTGGAAACTTCCCATATTGTTCCTTCCTCCAGGTCACTGGTGTAAATTATGAACAATTGTGGGCCAAGAACTGATCTCTGCAGTCCTCCACGAGTTACCTCCTTCCAGTCTGAAAAGGATCCATTTATTTCAACTCTGTTTTCTATGAGACAGCCAGTTTTCAATCCATTCTAACACACCTCCGCCAATACCATGGGCTTCGTAGCATCTTCTCAAATGCCTTTTGGAAATCTAAATACACTCTATCTATAGCTTCCACTCTAGCAACTCTCCCTGTTACATCCACAAAGAACTTGAGCAACTTTGTCAAACATTATTTACCTTTTGTAAAACCATGCTGACTAGGTTTAATTGTATTCAGCTTTTCTAAATGATTAGCTATTTTCTCTTTGCCAATAATAGCTGTTGAATTCATTGGCCTGTAGTTCCCTGCCTTCTGCCTTTCTCCTTTTTTGAACAAGGAAAGATAAATTTGCTGTTTTCTATCTTCTGGTACCCTCCTAGAATTTAGCAAGTTTGAAAAATTTCAAATTAGTCTACATTTCAGCGAGGTTCTCAAAGCTCGTTGAATAAATGTAACACCTTTGTTGACTAATAGGAATTCTTGGCCTGTCACATAGCAAATTGCAGAAAGTTCATGTGGGGAGGTACAAAGCACCTCTTCCCTTTGAAAGGAGCATGCAGTACCTCCCAAGTAACCCACCCACTCACCACAGAAAGTGTCCTCTATCCCATCTGTAGCAAACTAAGGATTTTGCTTATTCTGCCAGACTGCACCAAACCAAAGTGGAAGCAAATCATCCTCGACCCTGAGGGCTGCCTTAGAGAAAAGTTACAGTTTCCAAACGATATACTTTCTATACCCTAGGGAACAGAACTGTTTTACGGGTGGGTAATAAATTATAACACCACTTCCAAGTATTAAGGACAAAAGTATTGCCTTGGGGTGACAACATGGCTATGTTTAACTAACAACATTATGAAAAGTCACCTCAGATATTTTATTTCTTCAGAAAACAAACACTAAAATTCATAATTTAATGTCTTTTATGGAGAAAGTACATTCTCACGACACACTGCACCCACTGAGAAAATTACTCAGCTGCAGTGTAGGAGGTGACCCAAATTGAAGAAGTTCAAAAAGACAGAATTAAATGAGCAACATTTTTGAAGAAATGTCTCTGTCACAAGACAGGAAATGAAATGCAACATTCAACACTTGTTAATGTAATATTTTGCAGCAATACCTTGTCTTCAAACTCTTTCTCGAGCTAAACCAATGCATGAATGAAATCAAGCAGCACTTTATCCACATGAAGTGTACTGGAAAGTGGGAACTTTTTCTCTTTTCTTCCCAAAGGCTGTGGATACCGAAATAAAGCTGAGACAATGGATTCTTATTAGGTAGGAGTATGAAGATGTGTGGACTGAATACTGGTAAATAAAGTTGACATAATGAAATGTTGTGATGTAACTCAGAACAAATTTAAAGGGTCCAATGACAGATATCTATTTCTACATTCTACCTGGAGTGGGGAGACAATCCGGGAGAAACTCCTTTGCTGAAAGCAAGAACTTCCCTGAATCTCTTAACCATCAGGAAATCTCTAGGCTTAATTTAGTTAGATTGTAATTAATTTATGCCAAAACAGGGAATAATAATTTATGTGGTCTATCACTTGAGTACTACGCTTTTGTCATGTACATACCATTTTTTCAAGGTTCAAACAAAAGGGGTGGAAATTTTGTTGGGACCACAATTAGAGTAGGAATAGAGCAATGCCAGTAATCTTGCTAACTGAGTTTACAAAGTCATTGCATTCAAAGTTTGTAACTTACATTAACTTAACAGTGGCTGCATAGTGGTTTATCAGTGAGATTATTGTACATACAGAAGGCAGGAATTGTTGGGGGGGGGGTGCGGTGGTTTGCAGCTCTGAGGAAGAATACAATCATGTACAGTCAGGTATTTGGCCAACCTTGATTTTCTCTCTTCTCTGCCTCTTGGTAAGGCAGCTAGTGGTGCATCATGCCATGTCTCAACTACTTCTGCTCAGTATTGCCACTCTTTGCTAAATCTTGTCCTCCTTTTTTTGGGTTTCAAGGCACTGAAAATGCAAAGCAGAATCTTTCCGAAGATGCACTGTCACTTGGATGCACTCTTATAAGTCAACACCGAAATTATCATCTTTGTGCTATGAACAGTGGGTTTGTGGGAGCTACAGAGGATGGTTCACCAAACACACATGAGCAGCAACAAAAAAATCAATGGAAAAGAATGGTTCAGGAACACATGTTGAAGAAGGGAAAGGCATGACCAGTCTTTAGTACTAATTCTACTTATTAGGAACAATAAATACCTTAAAGAAAGATGTGAATGATTCTACTACCAACTTGAGTGTTCTAATAAGGTTCCAGTAGGGCAAAACTATCACCATGTATTGTGATTATGTCTCTGGAGTCAACCACAAAAATTCAGAATGCAGAAATCAGGTTGTTTTAGAACTTTATTTTACGTAATTAAAAAAATCAATTACCTGATAGAAATTCAATTATTTAAAAAGTATTCTCATAGTAAAAATCCCTGAAAATGCCAAATATTGTTGTATTAATGAGTATTTAATGGTGGACTAAGTCTTAGTTACTGCTTAATGAGTTCTTAAAACATAATTGTACATGTGCAGGTTATTATTCCCTCAGATAATTATTTCAAAATTATATGCATTTTAATTTGCACTATTATAGCTTCTAGCTTAATTTCATGTGTACCCTCCCATCTTTATTTTAACAAAAGTTTCAGGCATTTTACAGAATATAAATATTGTGCTTATTACCTCCTGGTTTGCTACCGGGGGGAGAATTCTTCGCTGTGATCCACTGCTTAGACTCATTGATTACTCTGCAGTGGATGGACACCAGCGATAATGCCCAACAACAATCATGTGGGGCAAGTTGAAGCCCTGCCCATAGAAATTGCCATATTGTTGTTTACAGCTTTCTTCAAGGACAGAGATGAATGCCGTCACATTACTGCCAACTGCAAAATCCAGGCCATGCAATCATTAGATAAAGAAAGGGAATACTTGAGACAGACACTAAATGTTCATTCCAAGGTGATTATAGATGCAGGAAATAGGTGCAGCTTCTATCCCACTGTTATAAGACTGTTGTCCCCTAGTACAATAAGATGGACTCTTAACCTCACAATCTATCTTATGTTATGGCCCTTGTACCTTACTGTCTGCCTGCACTGCACTTTCTCTATTCTGCATTCTGTTATTGTTTTCCCTTTTACTACCTCAATGTACTGTTGTAATGAAATGGTCTGCATGGATAGCATGCAAAACAAAGATTTTCACTGTACCTCGGTACATGTGACAACAATAAACCTATTTACCAATTTAAAAAAAAGATTAAAAAGGGTAGTAAAACAGTATTTTTAAAATAATTTTGCTGAACAAAATTCATTAGTATAAGGTGACCATTAGTATAGGGTTGACAGCTTTATCAATACTGTCTACGCACATGCAGTTTGGTGAAGGACAAAGAGGTTTTGTACATGGTGGCTAAGAGAGCAGAGACTATTCAGCTGATTCTGCCATCAGTACTTTAAAAAAAGCTTTTTGCTCCAGGCTGCTCTTTGAGTTGGAGACAAGAGACTGCAGATGACGGAATCTGGAGCAAAAAACAAACTGCTGGAGGGACTTGGCAATTGAGCTGAGCTTCTCACCCCTCCCCTTCAAATCACCAGCACTATTTCATGTTTTGTTTAGTCACATGACAAACGGTCCCTCGATCGTTACCTGTGGAAGATATGAAAACCCAAATCAAAATAGGTGGATAGGCATTGGTAGATTGGCAGTTTTGTTTCAGTTACCTTTTTTATCTCACTCCTGCACAACTTTTAGCTATAAAGAGAATGGTACTGAGATGAAATCATCCACTTTGTTTCCAGGCAATCATATACTATTCATCTTCTACAATAAACAGGCTTCTTACCTTCCACCACAACGCAGTGACTGTACTTCTGGACAGCCACTGTAGAGATGATTGTGTGGTTCACCAATTAATCAAGAATCTGTCCACATTGTTGCAAGTAATTGAGATGATTTTATACACATTATAAAAATATGTAGGACTTAGAAACCTAAATGATTGGAAATAGCTTGAAGGGAAATATCTTTTAATCAATCACTAGTTTGCAAAGCCCACCAATACTCTCACACATACTTGTCAGTAGTTTAGTACTCAATCAAACTGATCCAGGGAATGTTTACAATAAAGCAGTTAGCAGCTAACTCATTGCAGAGTCTTATTTTGTGTTCATTCCCATTCATGCCAATTTCCCTGCCTTCTTACAATTCAATATTCCGAGCAAATAATGTAGAGAATCTGCATTATTATAGTGTGCATTCTAAGTCACATTGCCATTGTGGAAGAACAGATTGATAAGAAAACAACAATATGAATTTGCTGTAAGAACATGAAATGTTAGTTTTACAAGCTATGGTTGAAACTGCTTATCAGCAGGGCAATGTTGTCATAGTTTTCCATTTAATAGTTTACTACAGAAGGACATTCTCATGATTGATTGCAAGCGTTGAGTTACCTTAAGCCTCCCTATCACATGTAAATAAAGCAAAAGAGTGTGAACGTCAAACATCTGAGCAGACATAGAACTATAAAATGAACAACAAAATGTGCTCAATTCCCACAAAACTGGCTTAGACGTATACAATAGAAAACATGCTTACTATCTGTAATAGAAGCAACTGGGTATATTTAAATTGTATGAGTTGTTATTTTTATAGCCATATTTATCACTATTTATCCAGTTAAATTTTCGTAATAATTTGGTCAAGTTTTAGTGTAGCATTTAAGCATTTGTTGAATGGTGATATTTAAAGATTAATCTGAACTGAATTGAATGTGCTTGACATTTCTACCATGATAAACAATTAGATGGCATTTTATTATAAGATTTTACCAGTATTAAGTACAAAGAATATTAGCTAACAGCAACTTAATTTTAAAACTGTCAATATTCTGGTCAACACTACATTAAGAAGCACACTAAGCAATCTTGATGAACTGCAGGCACAATTAATTTTTATGATGTGGCAATAATGGAGACTTGGCGAAAAAGGGGTGTCAAATCTTCCTGGATACAAGGTATTCAGGAACATTGCCAGAGGAAGAAAGGGGAACATTGCAGTATTGAAGAAAGACGATGTCTTGGAATGGTCAAAGACTGGACCTATCTGCTTGCAATCACGAAATAATAAGCAGCAACTAGTATGAAGGATATTGAGAAACAAATTTGCTGGTAAAATTACAGAGACGTACGAAAGCCATAGAAGAGTAATATTGGGAGAATTCATCTATCTAAATATAGTCTAAGCTAGCAATAACATAGGAGGGCAAAGAAAGGGAGGAGTTACTGAAATGTGTTCAGAAGAACTTTCTTGATGTACATCTCTGTCCAAATCAGTAAGGTTGTTTTAACGACATAAATACAAATAGAAATAAGTGAGATAATCTGATAGCTATTATGGAGATGTGGTTGCAATGTGATCAAATCTAGGAACTGGATTTTCAGGATTATTTGGCATTTACAAATGGTGTAAAAACTGTACATTCTACAGGTACATAAAAAGGATGAGGGTAGCTAAAGTGAACTTTGGTCCCTCAGAGAATTAGACTGGAGACTTAACAATGGGAAAAAGAGAAATGGCAGAAATTCTAAACAATTATTTTGGATCAGTCTTCACAGTAGGAGACAGTAAAATCATCCCAATACTTATAGGTAAACAAGGGGTTGTAGGAAGGAAGGAAAGATTATAAAATAATTTCTATCACAAGAAAAAAAAGTATTAAAGACTATTTTGTGGGGCTGAAGACCTGATGACTTGCATTCTAGAGTCTTCCTTTAAGGAAGTGCTGCAGAAATAGTGGATGCCTTAGTTGTAATCTGCCAAAATTCCTTGGATGCTGGGAAGGTTTTGGAGGACTAGAAAACCATAAATGTTGTACCAATATTCAAGGAAGAGGGGAAACAGAAAGCTCAATATTCTGGCTGGTTAGCCTAATCTGACATTGGGGAAAAATCTGGAATACATTATTGAGGAGGAATAGGAGACATTTTTTTAAATCATAAATTAAGCAGAGATATAATGGTTTTATAAAAGAGAAATCATCTTTGAATAATTTGCTAGAGTGCTTTGATGATGTAACAAACAGGATGGATAAAAGGGAACCAGTAGATTTTGTGTATTTGGCTGTCCAGAATTAGTGCATGGGGATGGGGTAATACATTGGCATGGATAGGAGAGTGCCAACTTACCAGATAAGAGTCGAGATGAATGAGTCATTTTTAAAAATTTGGCTATTAGTAACAAGTGGGGTGCCACGATGACCTGTGCTGGAGCCTCAACTATTTATAGTCTGTTTAATTGACTTGGGTAAAGTGACCAAATGTACTGCAATAAAATTTACTCACAAGCGGGTTAGCAAGTTGTGAGGAGGACACAAAGAGACCTCAAAGGGAAACAAAAAAGCAAGATGCTGGAGGAACTCAGCAGGTCAGACAGCACCTGTGGAAGGAACTAGACAGTCGATGTTTCAGGTCAAAACATTTCATCTGGACTTGAAACATTGACTATCCATTTCCCTCTACAGATACTGCCTGACCCACTGAGTTCCTCCAGTATCTTGTTTTTTTTGTTCTGGATTCCAGCATCTGCAGTCTCTTGTGTCTCAAAGGGAAACAAGTAATGCGAGAGGGCAAGAAATTGGCAGATGGAGTATAATGTAGGAAAATATAAAGGCATCCACTTTGTAAGAAGAATGAAAGAACAGAGAGACTACATAATGTCATAGTGCAAAGGGACATGGGGGTCCTAGAATATTAAGCACAATATGATAGCTGGCAGGTAAACCTAGTAATTAGGAAATAATTAGGGTAATGGAAATTTGGATTTTGTTGCAGAGGGTGTACAACATAAATTAGATGCAAACTTGATGCAACCTTGCATGGCACAAATGATTCTGCACCTGGAGTACTAGGTATAGTTTTGTTTTCCATGTTTAAGGAAGGATATACTTCCAATGGAGACAGTGCAGAGAAGGTTCACTAAGATTCAGTCAGTCAGGGAAAGTGAACAAGCTTCTTTATTGGCCAGCCATTTAAAAATGCATTCATTTTCTGGATACCTATCTGATCCGATTTGTTTCGCTTTTCTGGCCAAAGGTGCTGAAGTGAATTAGAATCACATTGACTAGAAGCACAAAAATTAAAGCATTGAATATGGCCATTTGCCCCATTAACCATATGCCTATTTATTCATGGTGTTCTGAGGTTAATTATCCCTCCATCACTATAACTTGCTTAGCCATTACATGGCATATTTTTGTGAGTTAAGAGAGATACACAGCTGCATTAATGTAAGTAATTAATTGGAATTTTCATTAGGTAGATTGATTTTGTGTGTAATAGTGTTAGGATTGAAAATAAGTATGATCTGATTCAGAGCTTTATTTGAAATACCAAATAATATAGGGTAATAAACAAACATAAAAGTGAACAATGTCTTACAGGATATCTGTTTGAAATAATTGCAAGCAGAAAGCAAGAAGTGTCGATACAGATTAATGGCATATATACGTATACCACATCTGCATAAGTCTCAGGCCAGTGATAAGAATGAGTCTTGTTTGCAATAATTGCAAAGTGATCAAAGTGGTCAAGTTCAATCATTAACTTGCACGTGACCAACTGAAGTGCTATAAAAGAAAGAACTGAAATACCTTTAGTGAGGTTGACGTTACCCAGCACTTGTGCAAAATGAAGTTAATGTTGCTTTATCTAGCATGCTGCATTGCAGTGGGAATTGCAGCTCCCGAGAGAGGCTTGTTTCTGAACCTGGTAAGATCTTTGGAAAGTTCAGAGAACTATTTATATTAGGCAATGCAATGGACATTAACAATGAGAACGATTCTATAAAAGAGATTACACATATAATGAGTTTTTGGGGTGAGTTTTCCTATGAATTGCTGCGCATGTTCTTCAAAACTTTAATATAGACTCTTTCAGGGGTTCTTGTATCTATGGGATTTAAGTTATAAAGGGTTTACGAGTCTTTGTTCCACACAAGCCTGCTTCCTATTTATTAAATACACCTGTACAACCAAAATTAATTTGCCACATGGATTTGGTTTAAAAAAATTTGATTGAAATTTCATTCAGTAAAAGATCCCAAAAGAAAACTGGAGATTGTTCACTAAAACAGTGTGTATGTGCGCGTGCACATACACTTTAAAGATACATTAGTTATAAAGGAGACTTGGTTTGCATTTTCCCATATGATCCAGTAGCCAATTAGATTCAAAATTAATGTCAAAATAGAAGGGTGTCAAATTAAATTAGCTGTGAATTTTATTTTTAGAAATTACATTTCATAACTTGTAACATGCAAAATATATCTTGTTTTTATTAAGCGCAATGGAGAGCTTTGCATTGGAAGCTTTCAGTGCAAGAGTGGCTGCTGTCAAAGAGAGACTGGATTGAGTCTTGCAAGGTGTGCCAATAAAGGTGCTGAAGGAAATGCATGCTCAAGTCATGTAGGTGTTCAATATTATTTTCACTAATAAAAATTGCAAATAAGTATCCGGCAATATTCAAGGGTAAATAAGTACAAGTAGTAAGGGAAGAAAGCTTTCTTTCTTCGTGCTAGTTTATTACTGAAGCCTGTTGTTTATTATACCTGTAGAACTTTATTAATCACTACAAATTAAAATGCTTTTGGATTATTAGAGATATTTCAATAATGTAATGTGTTTTACAGAATACAATGAGATCCATATTTGTTATATTAACTTTCCTACATCAATTTCTGCTAACTTTAATGAAAAGAAAAAAACTGTATTAATTTCATGTTAGTGAAGAGTCCAAACTTACTTCACACTCTTACGTGTTTTTGAAGTGTTGTGATGTTGGAAATACCAATTTGCATGAAACAAGGTCCCACACACAGCAATGTGATAATGACCAAATCTATTTTTCCTTGGGAAAATAAATGTCACCCCAGAAATTTGCAAGAGCTCCCTTGTCTTTTACCAAATAGTGCTACACACTCTTTCGTGTCTACCCAAAAAAACAAACAGGTCATTAGTTTAACAACTTATTTGTAAAATACGAGCTCCAACAATACACCAGTTTTTTGGTGCTGTATTGAAATGTTAGCATTAATTCTCAAGCAGAATGTGAACCCAGGGACCACTGAAAAAGTAAAAGTTTTCCTGTGCTATAGCTGACACCTTAGAGTTTTCCTATGTTATAGGTTATCCCAAATTGTTTAAGTATGCTTATAACTTTGGAAATCAGCAATTTAAGCATATTAGTGAT
>JARFYF010000053.1:16464216-16474240 GCA_030265395.1 Rhina ancylostomus | reverse complement strand
GCATCCTGTGGCAAGAGCTTGTTCATGCTTGGTATTATTGACAAATAATTGCACAGTAAATGAACAGAACATTCAAAGCAGCCAGTCCATTGGTCATGCTCTTAAGATCAGACACCTACCCTGGTTTTGTGGATTCTGAGGTGGCCAATGAGATCAGCATGGGAGACGTGGACTCTTCCACAGCTGATGTAGCGGGTGGGTGGTTTGTGAGATTGTGTGCTTCTGCCGCTTAAGCGGGGCCTCTGTGTGCTCCCAATTATGGACTTGAGCTTATCAAAATGAAAATGAAGAGAATTGTAGATGCTGGAAATCTTTTTTAAAAAAACAGAAAGTGCTGGAAACAGGTCAGACAGCATCTTTGGAAAAAGAAAGAGTTTCAGGTCGGACTCTTAAAACTCTTTCCCTTGGCATCAGGGAAAATGCTTAACATTAGAGTCAACACAGATAGTTATGGTTGCTGGAGGCCAATTCTCCTAGCCCCAGGACAGTGCTGCAGGAGTTTTTCTAGCTGGTGTTTTTGGCCCAAATCCTTTGAGCTTTTTATAATCTTTCTTCTGTCATTTGATCAGAAGTGAGGATGTTCACTGATAACCACAGAGTTTAAAAGTTATCAGAAAATGAAAACAGCCCATGCATGGATACACCAAAATCTAGACAATATTCAGGCATGGGTTGATAAGTGGCATTTGCACCCTACGATGCAGGGCAATGAATATTTCCAAGTTCTATCACTTACACCTGATACTTGGTGATCTTCTCTGCCAATATCATCCTTAGAATCACAATCAGAAGCTCAACTTGTATTTATACAGCCGTATAAATACTGTGGTCACAAGAGCATCTCTGACACAGGGTATCCAGGAGTGAATGATTCACTTCCTAACACCACTGTATTGCTTCCACTATCTATAAGGCACAAGACAAGAGTATGATGAAATATTCTTCACTTGCTTGAATGAGATCAACTCCAGCGACACTCAGCAACATCCAGGACAAAGTATACTGCTTGATTGTATTCATTTCACCACCTTAAGCATTCATTCTCTGCACCACTGACACACTGTAGGTGTAGTGTGCGTTATCTACAAAATGCACTGTTATGACAATAGCTCTCAAACTCATGACTTCAACCACCAAGTTGTCAAGGAAAATAGATATATGGGTATGCTTCCACCTTCAGGGTCCCCTCTATACTGCACACCATCTTGACTTGGAAATAGATCACCTATCTTTCATTATTGCTGGGTCTAAATCCTGAAACTCCCCACATAATAGCATTGGTGGAGTATCTTCGCCAGAAGGACTGAAGCTGTTCAAGAAGAGGTGGTTACCTCCAACTTCTCAAGGACATCCAGGGATGGGTTTAAATGTGTCAGATATGCCCTCATTGTGAAAAATTAATTTAAAAAAAATCTCTATATTGGCTTGGCCTTGTATTTGGTGTCATCTGCAAATATAGAAATTGCTTTTTCTTCCAAAGTTTTGAAGCATTTATGTAAATTATGAGCAATTTCAATAGTTTAGGTTCTGATGTTTTATTTAAACATTGTAGAATTTCTCCGTATATACTGTTGGTTCTGATATTTTAAATGGAATTTTGATTTCCACCTCCCAAACTCCAGGGTATGGTAGTGAAGTGGTTAGCATAATGCTTTACAACGCCAGAAACCCGGGTTCAATTCCGGCCACTGTCTGTAAGGAGCTTGTACGTTCTCCCCATGTCTGTGTGGGTTTCCTCCCACATTCCAAAAACGTACAGGTTAGAAAGTTGTGGACGTGCTATGTTGGTGCTGGAAGCGTGGCGACACTAGCAGGCTGCCCTCAGAGCACTCTACGCAGAAGATGAATTTCACTGTATGTTTCAATGTACATGTGACTAATAAAGATATCTTATCTTAGGGTTTCTCTGAGTCACCTGACCTGGAGTTTGAATACTCCGATAGTGACAAATGGGCAGCTGAGCTATCAGGTAAGAACAGAAATTTTTAAAAAATCATCTATGAAAAAAGAATTTTTTTCAGATTAAAAATAATAAAATGAGATGTTAGTATGTGAAAATAGTGATGGATAAATAAATGCTGCATTGAATGAGGCAGCGAGCTCTGACCTCTGTGGACTCTTTGGCTTTATATCTCAGACAGAATTGGGAGAATTGTTTCCGTTGTTCTGCAGCAGGAGTTGCCTGCCATTATAAATTTACATAGACGCTTCAGGTTTGCAGCTAGACATGGAAACATACAATGGAGTATTGACAGGAAGTGTGTTTTTGTTAAATAATATATATACTATTAGTCAATCTGGTGAATAGAGGATAGATTCTCCTTGTATTGTTGTTTATTTCTTTGTCTTGGTCAGAGGTAGTGTGAAGGGAAAGGAGTTTCCACATGCAGGTTCCATTGGGTTCTTGGTAAAACATGAAACTCCATTTCCTCTTCCTGTCATGTGCTATTTTTCCATCTCCAATTCCATTTTGCTCTGAGAGTGGATTAAAATCTAGAAACAGAAAAGATTAACTTAATATTTTCTCAAAATGAGTTAATGAGATGAGTAGCTTATAATGAGGAAAGAGATGTGAGGAAATGATCATGTACAAGAAGAGAGAGTGGGTAGACTAACGAAAGGAGATGATTGAGTGACACAAGTATTAATGGGAAAATGAAGTATAAAGAAAGTAATGGGAGCAAATATCTGCTTTGTTTTTCTAGAAGTAGTTTGGGAAGAACAATGAGGATGGGAGAAATGTGGTGAAAAAAGTGAAGTGGATTAAATTCTTGATACATTAGTGTGCAGGAAAGAAGAAGCAGGTGGACATAGAGATAAGCCATCCCTTCCCAGCCCCACCCCCCAGTTCTCTGTCTACAGCCATTTTAATGTATTTCATATGATTGACCATTGATCACATCAATGATACAAGGCCAATTCTTAGTTAACACTCCAAAATATTTCTATTATTTTACTAGAACTATACAGCTATACGGAGGGTCCTGAGCTTCACCTGAACAGAAAATGCTTTGAGGATGAATTCAAGACTCATGGTAATGACAAGCTGTTTGCTCTTAAATAATGCCCTTTTTGTGTGTTTACACTGTAGAAATTGATATTAAATTACATGTCAAAGACTTGATCAGTAGCTATGTCATAACAATCCTGATGATGTTTAATGATTTTTGACTCAAATAGTGGCATTATTTCCTAACTACCACACTAGGAATATATTTACTTTATACTCCGTTTCACATTTGAAGTTTCCTATTGACGAGCTGGCCTGCCTTGTTAATTTTGAGTCTAAATCTTTTATTACGACACTGACATTTGGCTTTTTCCAGTCCATAATTCTTTTCATTAGTTTACTTTCTCCTCATCTATGGTCTCCATTGTCCAAATGTTCTCAAATACTTGGACTGGCTATTTGCTATACTTCTGTACGCAGAACAAAATCAGATAACTTTGTTTCATCCCTGTAACTGTATTACTAAGTGCATTTTCTTGATGCCAGAGTTCAAATTGGGAGAATGGGTCTCTACCTTTTGCAGCATGGAAGAGTTGAAGTTTGTCCCTCTGATGCAGTTTCAGGTTGATTTTCTGAAATTCTGCAACTCATTGTCATATTTTACTCATAGTGTGTCCATTTCTACTTTTGGCACAAATGAATGAAATGTCAAGTTTTTAGGAACAGTAACTTGCTTATATTATGTGGCTGATCCAATTGTGAATACTGTGTTCATAGGGTTTAATTTTTTTTTAAGAGATCAGATGATGTACTACTCTGATAGACTTGCCTATTATGAATAACAAATGTTTGCCAATGATTTGCTGTGCAGTGAAAGACAAGAAATGGACAGAAGTGGATATCTCAGAGCACCAGGCTCATGCCATGCGATTGCTGGATGGCTTGGAGGTAACTGCTAGAGAGAAGAGACTGAAAGTGGCTCGTGCCATTCTGTATATGGCTCAAGGTAATATCTTTCATTTGATCTGATATTTTTAGTGAATTTTTGCTGTTTGGAACAATTTCTCATTCTCTCCTGACAACCTTCACTCTTGAAAGGCTGGCTTTAATTTTCAGACATGCTCCCTCTCTTAGTCTCCCAAATCAGTAGAAGTGGTTTTGTTCTATTTTCTTTATCTGTTTCCCTTAATACTTTGAAACTTTTGTTGTAATTGTCTTTTAACCTTCAATTTAAATTTGTTGTAATTGACAAATGTGTAGAATTCTCTGAAGAGTTAGCAGGATGGATAAAGGAAAACCAGTTGATCTAGTGTATTTGGCTTTCCAAAATGTATTTGATAAGTGCCATTAAAAGATTACTGTACAAGGTAAATGCACATGGCGTTGGAATAATATAGTAGCATGGATAGAGGATTGGTTAATAGAAAGGAGACGAGGAAAAAATAGGTCATTTTTAGGTTGCTAAGGTACATCTATATGGGGAGGAATAAATGGATTAGGGTAAAATTAGTGTAAATACGCGTGCTTGATGGTTGGCATGGACTTAGTAGGCCAAGGGGCCTATTTGCTTGCTGTAACTCTTTTATTCCATGATTTAATTGAGTGTCACAGACATCGGTGATGGGCCTCAATTATGTACAATGTATGTTAATGATTTAGATGAATGGAGTAAGTGTATTGCAGCTAAGCTTGCTAATGATGCAAAGACATTGGAAAGTAAGTTGTGAGGGGGATGCAGAACCTGCAAAGGAATATGTTGGGTTAAGTGAACGGAAAAATTTGATAGATGGTGTATAAGCTGGGGGAAATTCTCCCTCATAATTCGGGAGAGTACAAATTGTTAAAATGGAGAAAGACTACAGAATACTACCCCTCCCCACCCTGCCCTTGCCCTCCAAAATATTGCTATCTGAAATGTTTGGAACATTATCAGTGTTAAATTGCTATATAAGTATGACTTGATATTTACTTAAGAAAAACAAAATTAAAGCAGGCATGTTGTGATTCTTTTTGTTGGCTTGCAGGTACCTTTGGTGAATGCAACTCTGAGGGAGAAGTCCAGCAGTGGATGAGATATAATGTATTCCTATTGCTCGAAGTTGGCACCTTTACTGCATTGGTGGAGCTACTCAGCATGGAAATTGAGTGAGTGCCAAAAATACATGTACACACACAAGGGATTCATGGTCAGGTGGCTGTTACACTAAGTATTTATGACACAGTGAAATAATTGGCAAATTGCTCTCTTAATGGTTGTTTTAGTTAAGCAGCTTTTTGATTGGTTCAAGATGAGCTATGAGGGAAAAAAAAGTGGGGTAATGTAATTAATAGGTCAGCTCTATCCAGTAGCCAAACTAGATCAATTCAGTGGAATGTCCTCTTCTGTGCTGGGTGATTTAAAACTGAATGGGGAAAATGTGATACCTTAGTGCCTTTGACAGATTGAAAGTGAGGCTTGCATTAAACATAAAAATTTTGAGCTCACTCAGTATAGAACTTTGGAAAAATGTTGACCTGCTCACAATGAGTCCAAGGTTGGCAGAATGATCTTACTGGATACCCAAAGCATGCACTGGGGGAGAGAACCATATTAGACTTTAAATGCTGGAGGAGTGAATGTGATATTTTGCCCAACAGTCTGGAAGGGTAGAAGATCAGCCACTTACCATGCTGAGACAATCAGTGGAGTGTGAGCTTGAGTGACATAAAAATAGTGCCCAAGAAGGGATACCCTGGTTCTCAAGACCATATCAAATCAAAAACTTTCTTTGACGTTTTATGATTGGTCTTCTTTGTGTCTGTAAAGTCTGTTCAATAACTGATATAATGGCTCGGTGTTTACATAGCACAGGTTCTACAGAATGTCATATGGAAAGGACGCTATGTCCTAAAAACAGTGTAGGTTCCAGCTTGAAGCCTTGCACATGTTTCAGTTGGAAATGTTGCCCATCTATTTACAGGACTGAATGAAAACTGCAATAGGCAAGGCAAAAAGCTTTTCCCATTTTCAGTAGCCAGTCATCTGTTTTTCAGATAAAAGCTGGGTAGCTGTGATATTTGCAAACGTTTTCTATAACTTCTGTCTTTTTTCCACTCGTGGTTCTTGATGATGATATTGTTCGTGAGCCTCCAGTGTTAGTTCCTCAGCTCCTTGCTAAGCATCTAAGATTTCATCCTGGCTATCATTCTGCCTGGCATCAATGGTTCCTTCAACTGATATACTGCCATAATGTTCCAACAGAATAAACCACCATTGTCTAAACAGTTCTTATAAAAAGCCCATCTTGGAACATGTGCTTGCAAATCACTGTCCTATCTCTTCTACCTTTCTTTCAGGTCCTTCAACGTACTTCTGTAAATCATTTGTCATAATTAAATCTCTCCAATCAAATTTCTGTTCCTGCCATAGCAACGAAATCGTCATAGTCTACACAAATTATATCCCTTATTACTATGGCAGTAGAGCACCATCTTCCATATGGTCAGCCACATCATCCTCCCTGTTGCTCAGCCCAGATGGATCACCCTTGCCTTACACCATTCTTCATTGCCAGAGAACTCCAGTAATATTTACATTTCCCAATCTCAATGTTGAATCTGATGTCCTCTTCCCTAGGTACATTCTATTTGGAAGCTATCATTTTAGTCTTTGGGGTTAGGTTCCTCATATATTAGCAATGCCTAGCTCCTTCCTCTCCACTATCACTGTTCTTGGCCTAGTTTAACATTCACTCATTCACCTTAAGTTTACATAAAATTCTGTGGTTAAGGTCTTGCTCACCTATGAGGTTAAGGAGCTGACCAGAATAACCTCGGAGTAAATATATGAATATTATGGAGAAGAATTTTTGCAGCAGGTGTCTATGAGTCAGGAACAAAGTCAAGCAATGTTTTGGGAGACAGGAGGTGGTGTTTGAAGCTTATCACAGGCTCAGTCACGATGCTGAGTGTGGGAAGGATGATTCATTCTGGGGTGGGGGTGAATGTGGTATGGAATCATTAACAAATGGAGCTAATATGGTCTTCACATTTAATAGAGAAAACTGGTGCTATCAAAGTCTGGATATTGAACAAGGAGTCTGATGCCATAGTCATGATGTTGGGTTGCAAGAGATAGTGGAGAGTTTAAGCTGAGTATTATCATGTACATGGTAATCAATCCCACAACTTTTAGATGTCTTCCACAAGACAGCGTGTGGATGAGGAAGAGGATGGAGTTGAAGATAGTTCCTTGGGATCTACTTATGTTGAAGTTGGAAGAGAAACTGCTGAAAACAAATAAGGCTAGTCGCATCCATCTGCTTAGTCCAAAAGGTTGGGGGCAAATTGTATGATGAATGGCATCCCAAAGCTGTAGAGTTCTTGGTTATAGAGAATGTAATTTGTTACAATATGAAGGATTCAAAAATGAGGCAAGGATCAACGTTGCAATTATCAACACCAATAACAATAGAATCTCATTTAATGGTTATAGTTGGGGTGTGCTTGATTTTAAAACTACAAGGCAAATTAATATCTCTGAAATGAATCTAACTTTGGTGGCTCAGTTCTCCTTGTGGTTCAATATATATTGGTGATTGAATTCAAGGTCACCTGATTTGCACTGTGGTGCCTTTTGTTTAGGCCATCTAGACAGTGATATTTCAGTAGTGCTCTGCAGTTGTACTATTTCATTGCCACGCCCACCCCACCACCAAATGCTGTTAACAGCTTTGAATGCTTCATAATTGTGGAAAATATTTGATTTGCTTAGGAATATTTGTGTGCAGGTGACTGTGTTCACATTATTAACCTTATGGTTTTACCTTTCAGCAACAGTGCTGCATGTAGTAATGCAGTAAGAAAGCCAGCAATTTCTCTGGCTGACAGTACAGATCTCAGGTAAGACATAATGAAATAGATGCAGATGATTTATTGTATTTCGTTCATTTGGCAAGAACTCCAGCCCATTGTAGCATGCATTTGGATTTTGCCTCCTTATCCTAATCATCCCTAGGCCTACTTTTGTATGCAGAATTTCTTGGCATCTAAATTTGAGCATTACTGACCCCCATCTCACCCTCCTAGTGTCATGATTTAGTTTGAATAAATGTTCTGAATTTTACCTTTTTCCTTTGATTTACCATATTTTATCCTTGTGAGAAATATCCCCTTTGATCCTTTTGCCAGTGAAAAGACTAAGCTTTTTTATTGTTTCATCTTGTTCAGCTCTTTACCACTAGGGAGCAGACTGTTGATTATTTTCTGTTGCTTCCATTGCTCTGTCTTCCTAATTTCTTGATGACCTGAACTAACATGTAGTCAAGATGTGGCCTGAGTAGAATACAAGTATTTGCATCATGTCTAATACTTGTGTACACTGTATATGTTTAACCAGAATTTTTGAATGCCCTTGACTAATAACCAGCTTTGTGTCCAGGTTCTTGATTTGCCTGGTGTAAGTGTTTCCAAATCCTGAATTGAAAGCAAAAACTGGTAAAGTGATTGAGATGTTTATACTTGTACTGGTGCAGTTGGCTCCAGCTTGTGTGGTTGCCAAGTCAAAGACCATAATACAAAGGGTTAGGACTATTGTAAGGACACCATCAAAAATAGGTGTTGGGTCAAGATTGAAAAGGATAGTTAATAAAAGTGCTAATGTAGTGTGCTCTTGTATATGGTCAGCTGCTGTGTTTACCTGGCTTTTCTTTATCAAGAGTCCAGTAAATGTTAAATAGTCCATACTTTTTGTGATGCTTTCCTAATTTGCTCCATATTTCTATTTCCCAGAGTGCTGCTGAACATCATGTACCTGATGGTAGAAACAATCCGTCAAGAAACGGATGAGGATAATCCAGAATGGAGGGCAATGAGAGAGACCTTCAGAACAGACCTAGGTTTGGAAGTAAATTCTGTCTGATTAATGGAAAATTCTAAGCAGAAAGAAATGCATTTTTAAAAAAGAAACTGGTACATCATATTTCCTAGTTAATTGCTTCCATGTGCCTCTTAATTCCATCTTAATCATTAGGATGGGAGAGAAATACCAAGGTGCCATTCCTGTTTATTGTGTCTTTTCACACACTTCCCTGTGGGAGCATAATTTATAGTGTATGTTATATATAGCAGCCTGCAATATCATATCTTTACATCAAAGAAGCAGAGCCTAGCTGGTCATTGGTAACCAGCCTCCTCACATATTTCACCTCCACCTGTTAGCATATTCTCTTATTCCTTCTCCAACATAGTTATCTAATTTTCCCTAATTGCATCTATGTTATTTGTTGCACCTACTCTGAAGTAGAAAGTTTTACATTCTGCTCATGTTGTGGGTTAAATAAAATATCTCCTGAATTCCTTTTGTAGGTATTAGTACCTACCTTTTATGAATACTCAAATCCTTTTATCATTTCAAACACCTTAAGCAGATCATTCTTTAACCTCCTAAACTCAAGATCATACAAGTCAAGTTTATTCAAACTCTCTTTGTAATTTAACTCTTTAAAACTCCTTATTCTGATGCAAACAACAGCATGTTCTTCCATAGCCAGTATGTTTTACTCATTGTATAAATTTTATATCTGAAATACAACTTCCACACCTTTGGTGTTCTAATGCTTCTGAGCAAAACATCAATATTTTGTTAATTTTTGCTCAATCCTTCATTCGTTTTTAAGTTTGTGTATTTAGGCATGCGAATCCCATTGCTCCCCAACAGATGGATGATGCAATGGCAGAAAGAGAACTTCATGAAGATAATGAATTATATATATGAATATTTGAACTCGATATCAAGACTACAATAGGGTTTTTAGGTTTGTCTGACGTAGGGGAGGAAATTGGTAAAAATAGTCTAACACTGGAAATGGAGACTCTAGTTTAGCTGGAGGAAATTGTAGCTCACACAGAAATGCACCAGGCAAGATAGCAAATGGCAAATGTGGAATGATCATGTGAAAGCTGACTCAGTGTAGCATTTTCCCCCTTCTCATTAAAATAATCCCACAGAATAATTTATTTCAATAGACAATAGGAGCAGAAGTAGACCATTCGGCCCTTTGAGTCTGCACTGCCATTTTGAGATCATGGCTGATC
>JARFYF010000053.1:16446009-16456068 GCA_030265395.1 Rhina ancylostomus | reverse complement strand
CTGAAATAAAATCTAAAAATTCTAGAAATACTCATCAGGTCAGGTAGCATGACCTGCTGAGTATTTAAAGTATTTTCTATTTTTATTTGTCTTGTCTCCATCTTGAAAAATTGTGCTTGCACCCTTTGGGAACAGGAGATGTCCATTGAGAGGACAATACTAATATTCACCTAAAAGTGATGGTTTGATTAGCACAATCATAATGAATCTCTTGGGGGGAATAAATGCTTTTTAATATGCTCCCCAAATCAGATAATTGCATCCAGTTTTGAACTACTTTTGATCATGGATTGATTAATGAGAACAATTTTTTTCAACAAGGAGAATTAAAACTTTACCAATCAGTAACTGTTTGATAGGTTTTCTGGGACCTCTCTCCTTTTGTGAGTGAATTGAGAACGAAGGGAAGTAATCTTAAAATTTGGAGCACTTTTCTGCTCTGGTGGCAATCTAAACTTTTCTCCAGAAGACTAAGATGGCCCATGGACAATTGAAGCTTTCAAACTTAAAATGAAAAGTTCTTAGTCAAGTTAAGAGTATCAACAGTTGTGGAATAAAAGTGAATAATTCGATTTGAGGTATGAATGAACCAAATCTGGTTCAATGGTTTTGCTTATATTATTCAACATTAAGGTTACTCGTAATTTCATTATAAAGCATGGACCCTAATATATAGCATTATAAAATTATACAGCATGGAAACAGGCCTTCGACCCAACTGGTCCATGCTGACCTAGATGCCCCATCCAAGCTAGTCCCATTTGCTTTGGTTTGACCCTTAACCTTAAAAACCTTTCCTATCCATGTACCTGTCCAAATTAGTGGGGACTCTCACACCTGAGCTAATGGATTATTCTCTCTGCAATTTGCCATTAAGCTTCTGTTTACAAAGTAATATTTGTTCAGTTCTTGAGTTCTCACAGTATATTATGTGGTTGCTGCAAAACCTGGTGTTCTGTAGTACTGTTCAATCTATTTAGTGAATCTTTATAACCTGATGCACATCAATACTTGTGTAAAATGTTTTGATTCTTTACTATTGTGGTTAGTCCACAAAGCTTCCCTGTAACAAGCTTGGTGTCCATAATCACCCAGTTCCAGTATGGTATGCTACCTCCAGAGTTTCCTAGAAACAATGCTCAGTTAGAGGAGTAATTAGAAGGTTATTTATGAGAGTGTGTTTATTTGTTTTTAGGGAGATGAAGAATTTGACCTGACACCAGCTGAAGTTCTATATCAGGGTATATTACCCAGTTTGCCTCAATACATGGTTAGTGTGAAATTATATATATTTTTTTGGCACAGGATCATGCAGAATACTTGACACAAAAATGAGCCAGCTAGTTCTTGTTCGTGTTCATGCACTGCTCATGTCCCTCCATTTTTCCTTCACTGCCTTTTCTACTTTCATTCTCCCTTGTATGCTTATCTAGCTTCTCTTTAAATGCATCAATACAATTTGATGCATCTACTCCATGACTACATATGTTTTCTGCTCTAGATCTTTTTGTATTCTCCTTTAATGTAAATTCTATTATCTTTCATCATACAGATGCTCAGTTGAATGGTCTATGGTTCCCATAGGCATGTTGTATGTTTTTTTTCTTAAATAATAGCTATATAGATAGCTATCTGCTAATTCTCTGGCATTACACTTTAACTGATGAATTGTCGTGTTGTAATAATTTTGATGCTATCTGTTCCTTAGGCTATAAAATTTGCAAATGCAATCTGCATAGTTTAGGAGTTTTACTCTTCTGAGGTTGTTAATTTATTTCCTCTTTCATGTAGTGTCATTTTATATTTAAAGTAATGTCGACTTCATCGGTCACCCTGTTCAACGCTAGGGCAAAATTATGGTATTTCTGCATTTTCATTATTGCTATATCAGTTTTTGTCTCATTTTTTGTCCTATTGCCATCCTAGCTTTCCCTTTTTAATATATGAATATTTTATATTATGTTTAATGATTTAATTTTGCTTTGATTTTTTTTCCCTTAAGACTGTTCATTCACAAGATTTCATTAGTTTTCAGTATGTTCTGTTTTTTGATGGAATAGATTTTACTAGATTCTTCAAACAGCTTTAAACGTCTCTCATTTCTCTACTGTGTCTTTGACAATTATTCTTCGTCTCAGAATGAGTGTTCAAGAATCTTGTTTCCTAAAATAAAATAGAAATTTCTCAAGAGAGATGAAAGATTTTGATCTAAAACATTAGCTCTCTCTCTCCACAGATATGACTGATCTGCCAAAGTATTTACAGCACTGTTTCTACTTAAGATTGCCAACATGCACATTGCTTTGCTTTTGTATAGTCCAGTAATCTATTATACTAGCTTTTGTTATGTTTATTTTAGAGCCAATTGTATCATGATTAGGGATATGTAGTTGATTCCACCTTTATTTGCTGTGGTTGACTCAAATTTCACTTACTTTCTGCTGCTGTTGTTAACTCTAAGTATAGCCACCCCAGTTCTCCTGGTTTCTCTGTGGCCACATCACTGTTATTTTTCTCTGTAGAGGGTCCTTCAGAAATATCAATTGGCTGTTTTATTTTTGGAATTGTAGCTTAATTTTTACAGAGATTTCTTATGTTCATTTTTTATACTTCTGTTCTAAAACTTTATTTATGTTCTCAATATTTTGATTGCTTTTTTTTACTTCCATTGGTTGCTGTGTACCATTTCCTTGTCAAGAGAAACTATCACACAACATTTGGTGGTAGTCCAGTCTCCACCATTACAGCTGTAGAAATGGAGCATCATGCTCAGCTGAAACACCAGAAGATGGGGAGCAAAAAATGTCTAAATGTGGAAAGTTTGAACTATTTCTTTCTAATAGGATTTGGATAAATTTAGGAAAAGTTAGACCCGGTTTAAACAAAGACTAGTGATGTGTTAGAAATATAACAAAAATTGTACATGATTGTCATTTCTTGAAATTGATAAGCACTTGCGTGCAATCCTTCATCAGGACTGAACAGTCGCCCTGGTCAATTTTAGCTGCTCCTTTACCCAAGTTGCACCACCACCATATCCAGTTCATGAAACAGAATTTGCAATACTGTAATGCTAACTACACAGAGATAATAGATGGAGGGAGAACTTTCAAGAATTATTTCTTTAAATATCTGACTTCCCAGAAGGAGTTAAAGAAAACCTCCTGGTTGTGGGGTCTGTGCCATGTTGTCAGCACTGACTGGTTGCACCCTAGGGATGTTATTCTCCATTTTCGCAAGCTGTTAAGCCATGGTATTGTGTACAGGATTCAATTGTCATTGTCTACACTTAACTGCTAGAAGACTTTGGTGCTTTGTTCTGCCATTTTTGTTTGGTCTACTTTTTGGGAAGGCTAACCATTGTAAAGTTTACAGGTGGATTTTTGATGCAAATCTTATTGGATGAAGATAATTTCCTTCAACTTCTGCCTTCAACTCTTCTTACAGATTGCCTTACTGAAGATCCTTCTGGCTGCAGCTCCAACCTCAAAAGCAAAGACTGACTCGATCAACATTCTTGCTGATGTCCTACCAGAAGAAATGCCGTATGTTTCTTCCTTTTTTTTGGAATAGGGTCCTTGATCTCCCATATTAGTTATTTCACTGCATTCAGAAGATGAATTACCTTAATTTCCCATATCAAGTCTGGCACCCACTGAAAATAATTTTAATAAGATTGTATTCATTTAATATTTTGCAATTTTTTTAAGTTATCTTGGTAAGTTGCTGTTGTTCTCAGAACCTTTGAGATTTTTTTCCTGTAATCAGCTACACTTAATCCTGTTCTCCATCAGGTAAGCCTTCTTTCTCCCCATTAGTTCTCTATAAAGTCAGTACTTTTTTCCCATTTATAAAGTCTTTAACTCTTCATCCACGTTAGCTTTCTTTAAGGCCTGCGCTTTCTCCCCTTTTAGCTCTCAAAGGCCAATAACTATTTCTCATCCCCACTCCTCTTATCCCAGCAGCTTTATTTCTGCCTCTTCATCTTCTGTTGCCTCAGTGACTGTGTCACCCCATCGTACAGTAATGCAGTGATGCGCACTTTATCCTAACAGTACCACGGTGCTACAGAGTATGAAGCTGGGAGTAGATGTCAACAGGCACAAAGAGATCATTGTGAAAGCAATTTCTGCTGTCCTATTACTGCTACTTAAGCACTTCAAACTCAACCACATCTATCAGGTAAGTTACACTATTTAAGGAACCAGTTAACCCATTAATAGTTAATGGCTATTAAGGTCGCAAGAGGTTAGTTTGGCAAACAGAGTTTTCTATCAAACTTTTCGCTTTACCCCTGCAGAGGCATTAACCCATTGTTAGTGTCTCTGACAAAGATTTGGCCCTTGTATTTCATGCAAAAGGACATTACTCATGTTAATCAGGGATGTCAGCTGTGGGAACAATAGTACGTTGCGCAATTCAATTGAATCTGCACTTGAACCTGGGATACCTTTAATTTCCCAACTAAACTCACTGATCTATGAAGCAGAAATCTTCAGAATTAAATATTCATGCACTTGTTAAAAAAATTATGAATTTATTCTGTTGCTGAAACTGTTTGGACATCTGGCCCAGTATTCTGTGATCATCTGACTGATCTCTTCTAAACCCTGATTGACCATTTTGAGATGAATTTTCCCAATTTGAGTGAAGTCTCAAATTATGAGCATTTCTAACACATTTCCTGTTAACCTTATAATAATAATAATAATAAACCTTAAGTCCCAATCTCTCTGCACTTGTCATAACTAAAATCTCTCAGTCTAAGATTTCTCTAAGATCAGAATGAATTTCTTCTACAACTTCCCCTGTTGTTCATAATGATGCCTAATACTATATTTTAATTGCATCATAATTAATCACTTGTACAATTCAGTATTATCTTTTGCTTTGGAAACTGTCTAGATGTGATAAATCTGAACTATTTCTTTCTGATTGGATTTGGATAAATAAAAATTTAGGAAGACCAGAAACAAAGAAAATCTAGCGAATGTTAGGTATTTGAATGAAAATGTACATTTTGTCAATACTTGAAATTGATCAATGCTTGTGTATGATACTTCATTAGTCATAAGCAATCACCCCAGCCAATTTTAGCTGCTACTTTAACTTGCATGCTAACATTATGGCTGATAGTGGTTGCAATCACTAAAATCACTATTGCACTCACTAATTACATTCCTGAACCAAGTAGCAGCAGATTTGTCTTCCATCAGGTTACATTGTGATATTGAAGATCAAAATTTGATAATTGATTGTCTGCTGTGCAGTTGTTCAACAGTTCCCAGAAAACATATTGACCTGTTGCTGTGGGAGCAACTATGAATGGATAACATGTGTTCTTTTGCAGGGTCATACATGTCCCATGAACAAAAAAAAAACTCAGGCCTTTTTTAAAGAGATTGCTGTATCATGCTTCAGTTTTTTTTTAGTACTGTCTTTTTGCTAATTAATTGACCTCCTCTTCCACCCTTTCAAAGTCAGTCATTTTGGTACCTTTGCCATTGTTTCAACTTTTTTCAACATTAATTAATGCTATCCTTTCTGTAACTGTTCTTTTGTATATTTATAACATTTATTTGGATTTTCTTCCTGTACTTTATTTTACTTCATAGACTAAGCATATGTGTGATTTCCTTTGCCATTGCTGGTGTCTTTTGATGTACTGGAATTTTTCAATAGTGCTATCCGTTCTGCTGCACTCTTCCCCTGAATAGTTTGTATAAGTGCCGTGTGGGTTATAATCTGTATCCTTCATTTAGAAAGCACCATTAACATAGAAAAACTTCCTTAAAGGTGAGAGAGAAAAGAAACAGATCCAAAAGGAGAGGATAATACAAAAACCTAGTCAAAGAGATGTTTATTACATGTGTAAAGGTGGTCTGATTTATAAAAGCAAGAGCGTAGTTACTGCTTGTGGGGCAAATAAATGGATGTGGAGTCAGGGAATGATTCCACCCTCCTCCCCGGTTATCACTCCTTTAGGCGTTCTGCAGCATAAGTATTCAAACCACTCCTAGTTTCTCCTTACTTCCTGTTTCCTCCACCCCCATCTTCCTTGCCTTCATTTCCCAAGCTTGAAAACTGAAAATTCAGCCACAACTTTTAAACTTTTGGGCCAGCAGACAAGGAGGAAGCTCCTTGAATGGCTTTAATACACAGTCAAGGTGCAGTATTTTTCAGTTTAATGAATCTTAGAAATGTAAAATGCAGATATGGACGATTCATTCCAACAGATCCATGCAACTTGTGTCAGTGTGCCCAGATTCTGCTCCAATTCCATCTACAAGTTTGCAGATCTTACCACTGTAATGGGCCATATCTCAAATAACGATAAGTCAGGGTACAGGAAGGGGATAGAGAGCTTAGTGATGTGGTGTCATGATAACAACCTTTCCCTCAATGTTAGCAAAACAAAAGAGCTGGTCATTGACTTCAGGAAGGAGGGTGGTTCACGTGCTCCTTTGTACATCAACTGAACTGATGTTGAGAGGGTTGAGAGCTTCAAGTTCCCAGGAGTAAACATCACCAATATCCTGGCCTGGTCCAAACACATAGACGCGACAACCAAGAAAACTACCAGCGCCTCTACTTCCTCAGAAGCCTAAAGGAATTTGGCATGTCCCCTTTGACACTTACCAACTTTTATCAATGCACCATAGAAAGCATTCCATTTGGACGCATCACAGTTTGATATGACAGTTGCTCTGCCCATGACTGCAAGAAACTGCAGAGAGTTGTAGGTATAGTTCAGCACATCACGGAAACCAGTCTCCCTTCCATAGAATCTCTCTATATTTCTTGCTGCCTTGGTAAAGCAGCCAACATAATCAAAGGACCCTATCCACTCTGGACAGTCTTTCTTCTCCCCTGTCACATTAGGTAAAGGATATAAAAGCCTGAAAGCACGTACCACTAGGCACAAGAACAGCTGCTGTCCTGCTGTTATAAGACTATTGAATGGTTCCTGGTACAATAAGATGGATTCTTGACTTCATAATCTACCTCGTTATGACCTTGCACCTTATTGCCTACCTGCACTGCGCTTTCTCTGTCGCTGTGACACTTTATACTGTATTGTTTTACTTTATATTGCCGCAATGCACTGTATAATGAATTGATCCATATGAACAGTATGCAAGACAAGCTGTTCACTGTACCTCATATAAGTGACAATAATAAACCAATTCCAAATACAATGTGATCTGTTTCCTCACTTCCCATTTTTAAGTGCACAAGGCTAATTTCAATTATAGATAGTTTCTGATGCTGATAAAACTAACCATAGTTGACAAAGCCTTTGGTAAATCAATGAAACCTGTGCTGACAAGAGGGAGCTCTTGGCTAGTTATTCCAAAAGGCCACCCATTAGACATAAATTTGGCATTGATGCCAAGTATCAGCACGACAGAATCTGACAACTATAATTGTTCTCCTAAAGATCGCCACAGTTGAAGTCAACTATTTCAGCAATCACTTTCATTTCTAAAACATCTTCGATGTTGAAAATTATCCTATCATGCAGATCAGGTATTGGCTCGGTTTCAGAATTTGGTATGAAGTAAGATAGTGCACTTAGCAGTCAACTAAGCAGAAAGCTGTTAGAATGAATATGAGACTGTTTTTTCTTTCTTTGCCTGTATTGACAAGATGTGGATGAACCTGATTCTATGTTGTAATACTTTTCTGCAGTTTGAGTACATGGCACAGCATCTGGTTTTTGCGAACTGCATTCCACTCATTTTGAAGTTCTTCAATCAGAATATCATGTCCTACATTACAGCTAAGAACAGGTAAGGCCTTTGAACACCCTTGCGGTATTAATCATTCCAAATGTTGAATTATTATCCAACTGCGATAGAGTATTTCTGTTCCTCTAAAATTTTATTGTTGGCTTTTTCATTTTTTAAACAGATCCTCTTCTCTAATCTTGGTCAAAATAGGTAACTTATGTGGAGGTTACTATGGCAGAATGTGTATTCTATGAGTAGTACTCTAGATTGATATACCAACCAAATATTTCTCATAAAAATTTCCTTTGTAAATCTGTTTTTATGCACAATGATAACTTGCAGGTTATCCTAGTTCAGCATTTTCCATAGCATAATAGATTTAAATAGAAGGTAAAGTTTTACCACTTTAATTGCTGGTTTGTACAGAGAAAGCCGATTGTGTCAAGGTGGTAATCAGGAGCTCATTCATTCACAAGGGAAGAGTGTGTTGCCAGGCTTTAGGAATGAGTTGCAATTCATCAGTCCTATTGAAAATGTGCATATTTGGCAAATATCTGTCTGTGCTATCATGTTCCTTGTGGTGGAATAATCATTCCTGATTCTTGCCATGAAATTGAACAATAGTCATTGGAATGTTGGCACGAAGGGATCAGATCTCAAGAGAAAAATTGGCAATGGGTATTCTATCTCTCCTCCAGACTGAAATTTCTGTAAATAAAGGTCCTGATCTTTTTACCTAAGTTTAAATTACATCTCTCAAAACAAAAAAAAATATGGCTTTATTATTCCATTATTTGGTATTTTGAACAACCTTGGCAGCATACAAAAAGATACAACTGTTATTGGTAGAGGACTACAGCACAGTGATATATTTCTGATTAGCTGACCTAATATTGGTTAAATGCACATTCTCAATCATTTCAGTGACTGATTACATCTATCCTTTTTATATATTTGTGGTTTATGGCCTACGTCTCACAATTGTAAAGAAAAATTTGAATTTCTGTACCATTTTTATGACATTGGAATGTCCCTAAGTGCTTCAAAAACAATGAAGTATCTTTAGTGTAATACTCTATTATGATGTAGAAGATTCTACAAAGCAGTGAAAGGAACTCCAGAAAATTTACTCAGTTGATGGATAAACAGTAGATTGAATACTGGGAAGAATCCCCTTATTCTTTTCAGACCATCTGAGGGGGTATATGTTTATGGTTTAAAGTCACCAAAAGAAGGCATCCCTGTCAGTTCAGTGTGCTCTTGGCATTCGTTGAGGTGTTAGTTGAGAATATCTACTCAAGTCTATGAAGTGGAACTTGAATCCACATTGATCTTTATGGGAAGAGTTTTAAAAGGGCTCTGAAATAAGGCAGACAGTGCATATGTACCAGAAAGTAATCAGTATAAGGGTGTTTATTGAAATTTGATTTTAAACTTGTTTGTCATTAACTTTCCTGTATTTATGCCCATTTTTCTATAGTATTTCTGTGTTGGATTTTCCCTACTGTGTTGTACATGAACTACCTGAACTGACAGCAGAGAGCTTGGTAAGTAAGCATAGTTCAATGTGGTTTATCATGGTCTTCTGAGGGTGATTAGGATGTTTATAGATAAAGTAAGATTCCAGGAGAAGCAAATGCAGTTCTGATGAGAACATTAATTCAGTTTGTTTCACCATAGAGGTGTCGTAACCTGCTAAGTAAATCCAGTACTTTTTGTTTTTATTTCTTATTTCCAGCATCTGCAGTTCTTTGCTTTTCAAGGTCACCAATGCAGAGTATAATGTAGATTAAAGCCAATTGTCTCCTTTGAACAAGGAAGCACAAGATGGAATAGCTTTCAGGGAAAAATAACCCTTAATAATACAAGAATACTTTTGAGTGTCCCTGTCGCTTTTTAAGACAGTGATAAGTGCTGGTAGCATGTAATGAGATAACGAATTTTGTTCATTTCAACATACATGGGATATAAATCAAATTCACTTACCTGTCTCCCAGGAAATGAATATATGACTGAATGTGAATCTGTTAGAATGTATCAGTTTTATTTTATTAAGGCTGTTAACTGCAGGACAGCATCAACAAAATTTCTGCTGAGCTGCACTGCTTCTGGAGTGAAGTCCCAAAAATCCTTATTTTCTTTACCAAATTTGCACATACCTTTTGATTTTTTTTGCTTTTGCCCATGCTTTTACTCCATTTTTTAAAACCACCTTTGTGCCACTGGCCACTGCAGCCTATAATCAAATGGGATTGATAGTACAGCAGAACCCACTTATAGTGAATTTTTGCAAATTTTGCATAATCCAGTAAAATTATTGACCCTT
>JARFYF010000053.1:16365942-16376469 GCA_030265395.1 Rhina ancylostomus | reverse complement strand
AAACTCAATCAAGTTTGTAAGACAGGACCTCCTTCATGCAAAGCCATGCTGACTATCCCTAATAAGTCTACACTTTTCCAGATGCAAGTAGATCCTATGCATAAGAATCTCCCCCAATAATTTTCCTACCACTGATGTAAGGCTCATCGGCCTATAATTTCCTGGTTTGTCTCTATTGCCCTTCCTAAATAAAGAGACAAGATCGGCTATGCTCAAGTCCTCTGGGACCTTACCTGTGGCTAAAGAGGATACAAAGATCTCTGTCAAGGCCCCCAGCTTTATTTATCCCACCTAAGCAGACCCTACTGTTCTGTATAAAAGGGATAAAGTCACCACACACTATGACTAAAACATCATACTTTAATGACTAATATAGTTCATTACCCTTTTGAGCTATGCATTTATCCATTCATCTGCAGACTTATTGGCTAATTGTAATGAAGTTGCTTCCCTTTTCTCTTGGTATAGAGTGGGGTGCACTTGATTTTGGGTGATTGGGTGATATCAATTAGGCCACATAGGTGCAAAAATCAATTTCATCCATTTTATGATACTATTCCAAATGATCCTCAGTGTGAGTGAGGTGGCAGAGTGTCTGGAGTTTCATTAGGCTGAAAACAAAAGGATGCCAATAATCACAGAACTACTCAGAAGCTGACAATGTTCCATCTAATGAAATAGCCTCCACCCTGTAAACTTCAATTACTCCCACTTGTCAGTCTGCTCAATTAATTTTTATTCTTTATTTAATTGTACTTTTTTTCCCCTTCTCTTATTATCTCTGCTCCCATTAGCCTGTTTTTCCCCTGTGATATATTAAAGTGTCGCTTTTATTCAGTTTGTTAATGGTACTTACCTATTTTCATGGATCATTTGATCCAGTCATATTGTCAAATATAATATTCATTGTTTCCTATTTTTATTCAGTTCTTTATTCATTCCTTTATGCTTTTTTAATTGACTTCCTCTGACTAACATTGAAAACGTTGCTAATGTTTTACCCTAATGTTCTATCTCACTGTAGAGCGAGGTAACAACTTTTGATTTGAAAGCCATCAGCAGAGAATGGATTGACTTTCATTTCAGGCCTGTTCAGACACCACCAAGGAAAGAATCAGAGAGTTAGATGCAGAGGAAATCTTTATCACCTCTGCTTCAACTCTGTGGCTCATCTGCCAATGCACATTAAGCAGCTTGTAATTTCCTTGGTCACTCTTACCCATTGTGTACATAATATTTTAACCTTGTGTATGCCTCTGGTATTATTGATTAAGGGGTAGTTTTGTACCCTTTGTCTGCAAGGAACTATGCTGAGTTACCCCATAAAGCTGGCATACAGTTATTTTCCTTTCATGAATTCAAATGCCTGTGTGTTTGTGTGTGTGTGTGGGGGGGGGGGGGGAGGGAGAGAGAGAGAGGGAGAGAGAGAGGCGAGGAGAGAGAGAGAGAGAGAGAGAGAGAGAGAGAGAGAGAGAGAGAGAGAGAGAGAGAGAGAGAGAGAGAGATGGAGAGAGAGAGAGTATAACTTTGCTTGAAAATCAGAAAACAAACTGCATATGCAAATGTGCTGAGGGGACCCAGGCCTGAAACAGTTTCTCTTTCCACAGATGCTGCCTGATCTGCTGAGTGTTTCCAGTATTTCCTGTTTCTATGTTAAATTTGTTTATACACTGTTCGTGTGTGGGTCAAAATGTCAGCGCACCTAATTGTCATAATCACAACATACTCCCTCACTTTGGTCCATTGAGACTATGCCAGCTCAGCAATCCCATTCCCCACTAAGTTTCACTGTAATGTATGCTCCCCACATTCCTATCAGTTCCCCCCAGATTCTACCACTCACTCACACAGCAGGTACAATTTACAATAGCCAATGAACCCATCAACCCATGAGGTCTTTGTTGCTGAAGCTGTACCATCTTGGAACTCATGCCAGTTGGTGAATGGAAATAATAGTCATGAGATCAATGCTTTGGAACAGAAAATAATTTATTGCAGTTTCATCAATCAAAGTGATCATCAAATGTCCCAAAACAAGAACAGCAGCTAATTCCAAACCACTCCTTAATAAAACTAAAGCTCAACAGATGAATATTGTCAAGTCGGACTTTGATCAACTGTCCTTTCCAGGAACCAGTGTGTGTCTCCCCCTGTCCCTCCAGTTCTTGTCTCTTACTCATCCCATAGCCATGCTTTTAAGTTTGCAGCCTTTTATCGTTCACCAGGCGAGTTGCTGTGCATTAAATTGGCATCCAATTTGAAAAAAGAAAATAATCCAGAACATGACTGTATTTGCGGCAAATATCACCTTCATTCATATATCATTGAGAAACAATATCTGCGTTCTCATGTTGATTATACAGTCGGAAGATGAGTTACCCTGGCGGAACATTGAACTGCTTTTATCCTGGGGCTGAAAATACTCCCATTTAAAGCAGACATTCCAAGTTTGGCACTAGGCGACCTGAAGAAAGAGCGATTTCATTTCAAATACGAGACGGGTTAATCTAACATTTCAAACGAACAGATCTCGAGGGATGGAATATAGATTTCCACCAGCACCAGTATTGCGTTAATAATTTTTATCAAAATAAAAAGTAATTATTTTAAGGCTTTTTTTTATTCATTGGTGAGATGTGGGCGTCGCGGGCATGAACTGAATTCCATCCTGCTTACCAGCAGTTTGTAGGTTTTCTTATTGCACAGACAACTACTTCAAGAAGTCAGAAATCGAGGCAAGGGCAGGCAATTCGGCCCCTCATGACTGCAGCGTTATTTGAGATCATTGCTAAGCGCCACCTTTATTAACCCCATATCCTAGGATTCCCAGTGTAACTAAAATCTATCGATCCCTGACTTAAACATATTCAGCGACCCAGTGTCCCCGGCCCTCCAGATAGAGGATTCCAAAGGCTTATCTCCCGAGTGAAGAAATGACTTTTGTTGGGACTGTGACACTTGGTTCTAGACAACGCTGCCAGGGAAATACCAGCCCTGTCAAGTCCTATAAGAATGAAATTCCCTCCCTTTCTTCTAAGCGCTTGAGAGTACAGGCCCAGTTGCCTAATCTTCCTTCATGGGAAAACCCCTGCCTAACACTCACCCCGCATCCGAGGAAACTTTCATTGCAATCCCTCTATCGCAAGTACGCTCGTTCACAGTTTGAAGACCAGACCGACACATTATTAAAGGTGCGTGCTTACCTGGAATCTACATAATCAGTTGAAATATCAAGTGCTGTTAATCGATTCTAATGGATTTAGCCCAAACATAAGCAGAATGAGGATAGTTCAAATAACAAAGAAGGAACAACTACACTAAATAAGAAATGGATTATTAATGGCCACAATGGTGCCTAGAATCACGCATCATCCTTAATTATTACCAAACCGGAAATTTCAGATATGATTGCATCGCACGCTCTTGAAATGCCCTTCATATTTTTGGTTGTAAATTGATATTGAATATTCCGCAGAAAATTCGACATTCAATGATAATGCTGGTACACGGATACATTTAGAAGATTTGGATGATCAAGAATTAAACAGCGTTCCCATTTTGCAAGTGCATTCTTTAATATTAAAAGTGCAAAGAAATTCAATTCCGAGCTGTAACAATAACTAAACAATGGTGGCGATCGTTTCACATTATTCGATAGAATCCAATGCAAAGTTGATTAACACCTCATATTTACTGAAATGAAATCACTGAAAAATATTTGATGATCATGAGACAGATTGGGCTTCCAGGCTACGTTCATATATTCTACTAATATTATTAACACATGTACATAGTATAATCAGTCTTTTGATCATGCACAGATCATTTCTGTGGTTGTGGATTAAAGTTGTTCCTGTCTTAATATGTTCCTCTCCTGTCCATTTCATGCCGCTATTTTAAACTAATTATTAATACATTGCATGAACTTCATCAAAAGCAAAGAGATTTTAACCAGTTGAACTGCAGCGAATCATGTGGATTCACTTGAGTTTAAGCTCCTTATAACCCAGGAAAGAGATTAAAACCTGTGACTTTGACATACTTATTGCAAATCCAGATTTAGAGTTTTGTTAATGGCACTAACCAAAGGATGTCTCTGTGTTCCTTCTCTCACCTCCTCTCTCTTTTTCATTCTCTTTCCTCCCTCCCTCGCTTCCTGTGGATGCCTCTCCACATTCTGTTTCACATCCCCACATTTGCCCTCATTAGATCTTTTCTTTACATGCCCCATTTGTCACGCACCCCTTTCTCCTGAGTTTACCTTCCATTCTCGGTTCTCTTTTTTTTCCTTTCTTGTTTCTATACTCCCTTCCCTCTGTCTCTCCCTTAATAGTCCCTTAGTAGCCCCGGTTTTCCCTCTCCGTTCTCAATTTTCCATCTCTTCTAATTGCATTTCACGCTGGAACATTGAAATATTAAGCCTCAGCTAAAATGTTGCGTTTCATTCTGGGCATCACACTTTAAGGTGGATGGCAAGGTTTTGAAGAGGTAGAAAAAGAGATTTACAAGATAGGTGCCCGTGATAAAGGACTTCGGTTAAGTGCAGAGATTGAAAGACTTTGGAAAGCTTTCCATGAGCGTAAAAGATTGAGGAGAAATTTAACAAAGGTGCTCAAACATAAATGGCAGCAATTCTTTCTTATTTATTCAACTTCTAATGGCAGGAAGCTGGATAGCCTTGGCGATGCACATTTAAGGAAACAGAAGAACCCCAGGCAACATGAGCACAACGATCTTCATACGTTGAGTGTTTACGAACTGGGACATGGTGTGAAAGGTGACTGCAGCACTCTCACTTCAGAATGTAATTGCGCTAATACTGACAAGTGGGAAAGGTCCGTGGGGCTGTTGGGAAAGAGCAGAAAATAGAGTCCATTGGCCAGTACTTTTGAAGAACTGACACAGCCACAGTGTCCTCCTTCTCTGCGGTGCTACTGTCCTACATGTCCTAATATGACGTTTCCCCTTGGGGGGAGAAAACATAACTCTTCTTCAAATGACCACACTCGTTAACACTTCATTCAATTTGTTCTTAATAAGTTTATTTTATCATAAAGCCATAGAATTATACAGCAAGGAAACGGGCCATTCGGCCCACTGTCTATGCTGGCCATCAAATACCTATTTAAACCAAACCCATTTTCCATCACTCTGACTCTACCCTTCCATGCCGTGGCAATTCATGTACTTATCTCAGTACCTCTCAAATGTAGTGGGAGTTCTTGTCTCCACCAGCTCGGCAGGCAGTGCGTTCCAGATTTCAACTACCTTCTGTGTGAATAAACACTGTCTCAATCTCTTACCCCTTACATTAAATGTATGTCCTCTGGTTGTAGACACCTCCGCTACGAGGAAGAGTGTCTCACTATCTGTCCTATCTATATTTTTCATAATTTTGTATTCGTCAATCAAGTCACCCCTCAACCTTCTGAAGTCCAAAGAAAACCAGTCCTGTCTATCCACTCTGTCCTCGTAGTTTAAACAATATTTTAAAACGTGTAAGTAAATCAAAACCTTAAGAACATTTTAAGTAGTTTCATAAAGGGACGTGACGAGAAAAGAACTTGACAGTATCGTTTAACGACATCGAATTTGAATATTAAAAGTTAATATCATATTAA
This sequence comes from Rhina ancylostomus, assembly GCA_030265395.1. Taxonomy (NCBI): domain Eukaryota; kingdom Metazoa; phylum Chordata; class Chondrichthyes; order Rhinopristiformes; family Rhinidae; genus Rhina; species Rhina ancylostomus. Next base: position 16,370,848 of record JARFYF010000053.1, on the reverse strand, counting down.
GTGGAACTCGCGATGTTTACTGGAATCTAAAGCGATAATCCGGATTAACACTTTCTTGCCAACGAGAGTCAGCATCATTGTTTGAGACTAAAAGAAAGAAACATCCGTCTAACAGATTGGAGCCCGATTATGTTTTGGAATACATGGCCAAGAAAACCGAAATTAAACTGATCCGGGCACAAAAGATTTCCAGCCGGATTGAAACTCCCGGATCCATTCTACCCAGTCTGTGCGCAAGACATATAGAAAGGCCAGAGGAAGATAATTGAATTGGCATTTCTACCCAATGTACTAGACAGACTCTGCTCTCAGAGACAACCTCAATATTAAAACGTCAAGAAAATGTGAAGGCTTCACGCACCAGTGTTGTGCTGAAGCACGCCCGCTCAGTGAGTCGGGCTTATTTAGGATAATTGACAGCAGTTTACCTTTTTAAAGAGGCCACGTTAACGGATATGTCATTTTATCGCAGAATTATTCAATGTACCTTCCAGTCTTTTAGGGACAGATATCTAAACAGAATGAGAAATAAATCTGATCATATCCTGTCATATTCAGGTCGGTAAATATGCACAGAATGCAGGAGTACCAGGCGACCGGCAATTCTCTTCGGGTCTTGCTGGTTTCTCTCTGCCCCAGAATTGTAATGAATCTATCCAAATTTCCGCTGTGTATATCTTTCACCGCCCACAACACAGGGCGCCCTTTCACTGAAGAAACTAACCAGAGATTTGTCCTGAGTGGGGCCTTGCACTTTAATCTTTACTTCTTGTAAATAAAATTAGATCTAATTTAAACCAGGTCTGACTTGGATTACTGGCAATTCTGCCGTGAGAATGGGAGACACTTACACAAGTAACAAGGGGCTGAGGTAGAAAAGAGAGAGGAAAATAAGTCGAAGTGTCTACGGAAAATAACTAGGAGTCTGAGTAGAGAAATTCAGCTGAAAGAAATTTATTCAATGTTATTAATTTATATTAGATTTTTGGAGAATTATTTAATTTAGTAAGCCGATCTCTTTTCACAGAAGTCTCCCAATTGGATTCACCGTCAAAATATCTTTCAACTTGTTTCAAGAACATTTAAATCGCTCATTCTTAAAGCAAGTTTGTGAACAATCTGCTCAAACATCCATGAATCGTTTCTCTAGCGGAAGGTGGCGGGCTTTGGTTGGAATACAACTTTAAAGGCAGAGTCTACCCAAGGTTGTGCAGAACAGTCACTATAATGCGTAGCGTTAATTTTGAGAAGATGTTTTATGTGTTTCTTTTTGTTAGGAAGTACGGTAACAAACTCAGCAGTGCTCTAAGTTGATTTCTATTAACGGGCAACAGATTGATGCTTAATTAATTTTCTGTTGGTTTTTAAGTAATAAATGTTGTTGCCGAAAATACAAGAGGCGCTTTGTTGCATTCCCAAACCAAAGCCAATTAGTAGATTGCGCATTTTACTTTGAGGGATTGGGTGAAGGGAATTGCCAATGAAATGGGGAAATCTTAAATATCAGCTGTAAAAATTTGCTACAAAGATATTCATGTTACCTAAAACTGGACAATCATTGCAAACAAAATAATAATCATAGTCAATACCATCCCAGATAGAGAGGAATTAATTAACTCGAATGAATGATACATTGGTGCAATATTTGTAGTGATTACATCGGCCCCTTGGAACGCACGGAAAAGTACCGGGAAGCTTTATTTTCAGATGTGCACTTTTTCTTCGAAGTGAGTTATTCGGAAACCACTGGCGACCCGGGACTGGTGATCCCGGGACTCAGGACAAAGACTGAAGCTCCGGAGCTCGGGAACTGAGATTTTAAGACCACGGAGTGCGGCATTCGGGAAACCAGGACTGGGACTAACCCTGTAGGCCGGGATTCGTGAATCCAGGACAGATTGAATTTCTCGTCTTTAAAACGGATTTTCTAAATCCGGGGATAAAGGAATTTGACTAATGTTAATAAAGCTTCACGTATGCTCTAAAGCTGTAAATTATTAAGAATTCTCCAAGGCATACACTATATCCCAAGACTTCGGGGCAGATTCTGCATGGAATGTTAGGGCAAATTCACAGGACTCACAATCCAGGGTTCACATTTCCAACTTTCACCTACAGAAGTTACCATTTCGTAGTATATGCATCATTAAAAAATCATTTTTCATATTTTATGTGATTCATTTTGTGGAGTATATCTGCGGTCAATAATATCACTCTGACGTACAATTGCATAATTTGAATTCTCCCACGCTATTAAAATGGGGATCGGGGACAATACCGGCGGCAATTATTCACGTAACTGAAAGGTGGAAAGTCAGTAGCAAGACCAGAACATATCATGGTTTCAGCAATAAAACAAAAAAAAAGGAATAAAGGGGGAAATAACAAAGTATCCACTCGTCCTTACCATTTTAATCAAGCACAGTGATCCCATTGAAACAAATCTGCAGTGTAGAGCCGAGGGGCTGGGTGCAAATTTGCGCTCTTAAATTCTACAGCAACACTTTACTACAGGGTACAACAGGTACCCGCAGGCTTAAGGACAGCTTAGATTCCGCTGCTGTCAGACTTCTAAAAGTTGAACTCTTGATCTCCTAATCTACCTCGATGTGGACCTTGCAATTTATTTGTTTACCTGCACTGCATTTTCTGTAACTGTAACACTATATTCTGGCATCTTGTTTTCCTTTTTACTATCTCGATGTACTTAGGTATGGAACGATCTGTTCGGATGGCAGGGAAGCCAAACCTTTTCACTGTATCTCGGAACATGTGATAATAATAAACCAATTCTAGTTCTGTAAATGAACCTAAGGCAGTGACAATACTGACTAAACAACAGATCCAACAATAACAACCCTGTTATAGTTCAAGACTCTGAGTCTCTTGGAGGGTTGACAATTGGAAGAACAAAGGTGACAAATGCATTTGCAGGCAAACAGAAGCATTTTCCAGTGCTGAATTGAAAGTATTTATGTCACTGTGCATCAGGCCTTCGTCCTATATTTTCCTTGTTGGAACTTTGTAAGCATCTAATTTATTACCACATTCCAGAATTCACCCCCCCCCCCCATCACCAGTTACTCTTTGGATGGGAAGTAGTTGAAAACTGGGATGATACAGGCTTACATGGGACATAAGATGCAGAGACGGAACATTCAGTCCAATCGACCTTTCCTCATTCAAACAAGTGTAACCCCCTGTTCCTCCTCCAATACATCCTTGCCTCTAAGGCATCTGTACAATTCATCTCAACCACTTCCTATACTGGTGAGTTCCACAATCTCACCACTCATTGGTTTCTTCAGAATTCCCTGTTCAATGTAAATTTTACTCAGAGAATAGTTAGAATCTGTAACTCACTGCCACCCAAGGAGTCATAAAGGAGAACTGTGTGGATGAGCAATCGTCAGTAAGATGGATGCTTATCTGATGGAGAAGGAAGGCTGTTGGAGGAAGTCCATGTGGCACATAAACCCTGGCATTGACCAGCTGGGTTACACACTCCACTTCTGGCTGTATCATCTTCACATTATTTTGAGGAAGTGTTTTTTTTTGGAATAGAAAGCTCCAGATTTCTAAAACAAATATTGCCTCCTAACAGCCGACCTTGAAATATGTTCTGTCTCTTGTTCAGGGTACCAAATACTACCAGGATTATTTTCTTACAATCAACCCAGACAAATCCTTGCAAAGTATTAATTTCAATTAGATCACTTTTGAAGCAACCAATCAGTTTAGATCATCTTTGAAGCAACCCTTCTTTATAATTTAACCAGTTAGCCTTGTTACCATCCTGGATAATCTTGAATTTATCTTGTTTTTGCTCTATCCAGCCCAACACCTAATTGTACCTGCCACATACCCACACCTACAGTGACCCCACCCTCTCTCCCCCAGCCCATGAGCTTTTCCCACTGTCTGTGGTTCCAAATAAGACTGACCCCTAGTTGACAGAGCCAGGCTATTGATAGCAACTAGGTCCCAGGCAAAAGATCCTGAGGCCCGGCCTCAGAATAAACTGATTGCTTTTTGACAGCTCACTGCTGTCAAAGGTCTTTTAAACTATTTTAAATGTTTCTGATAATGAGACATTTAAACATTGGTCATTTGGATCTAAATAATTTTAAAAATGCAATAAGATAACTTAAAAACAGATTAAACTGCCAGAAATTAATAAATGGCCTGAAGAATAAATAAAGAAAAATAAGCAAAGTATCCACATTCATTACAATTTTAATTAAGGAGCAGGATTCCATTCGATTCAACCTCCAGTATAAAGCTGAGGGGCTGGGTGCAAAATGCTGAATGCAGTAGTGGTGTGGGAGATCAAATGGTCTCAAGTTTGCCTTTAGGTTCCAGAGGCACAACCGTCAAATTGAAGTTGGTCTGTGTAGAGGATGTCAGAGGTTCTCTATGGAACCACTGGCAGGTTCTAGCCCATCTTATTCTTTCCGGGTGTAATTCCTAGAAATGAGTGGGGACATCAGTTGGTGTTCAGATATTGATTAAGGGATGTAGATTTAATATAGGAATGTGGTGTTGAGACAAAAGATCACCCATAATCTTTTTGATAGTGGAGCAGACTTGAGGGGTGGAATGATCGACCCTGCTTCAATTTCTTCTGTTTTTGCTTTAGGTTAGAGTTAAGCATTAATGGGCCTTATTTTTAAATTTCAATCCCTCTTGAAATTAAAGTTAAAATGTTATTTACTTCTTTTAACATATTACTTTAGAGAAGTGATGGCCCTGAACACATCTGGTAGTATAGTGGCTAGCACGACGCTATTACAGCACCCGTGACACAGGTTCGATACCCGCCCCTGCCTGTAAGGAGTTTGAACGTTCTCCTGTGTCTGCGTGGGTTTCCTTCCGGGTGCTCCGGTTTCCTCCCACATTCCAAAGA
>JARFYF010000053.1:16347763-16363484 GCA_030265395.1 Rhina ancylostomus | reverse complement strand
GAAGGATTAAGAATATTAAATAGATTGGATGAGAACAAGTTGGTTTAACTGTAGCAGGGAAGGTAAAGATCTTCCCTGTGCATATTAACAGTGAAAGGGATAGTTAGAGGAGCACTGGGACTGAACAGGAATCAAAATGTAGATTAATAGAGGCAGAAGCCACCTATGGTATTGGAGCATTTTGCATCAGTCTTTACCAAGAGGACTTTGCCAAATAAAGAGGCTACTGGCAATGAAACTAATTGGAGATAGGTTGATGGTGCTTAAAATAATTAAATTGCCAGGTTTGAATGTGATACATTTTGTTTCTTGATGAAAGTATAGATGCTCTCAATTTTCCAATTTTTTTTAAATACATGGGTGGAACCTGGGGATTGGAGAATTAAAAATACTTCACCTTGTTCAAAAAGGTAGTGAACCAATAACCTGACAATGACAGGCCAGCTGGTCTATCATCAGAAATGATGTTGTTTGAGAAACAATAATCCCAAAGATAATGAACAGTGATGTGGACAAGCATAGACTAATAAAAGAGGACCAGCAGAATAAGAACAAAAAACTGATGATGCTAGAGTGCTCAGCAGGTCAGGCAGCACCTGGGGTGGGGAGGTGGTGGTGGTTGGGTGAGCGAGAAACAGAGCTGACACTTCAGGTTAATGACCCTTCATCAGAACTGATAAAGTAAGAACACTCGCATGTTTAAAATTGCAGCAAGGGGAAGGTGGATGAATGTTCATGCTAGGGAGCACATCAAAATTGTCATAATAACAACAGCTTTAAAAATTGACAGTAGGATCAAAATTAGAAGGAACAATTTGAAATATAAATTAAAATAGAAAGGAACAACCAATTTGCAAAAAATGAAACAGTTGTCAATGTTATCCAACTTGATTGATTTTTCTGATGATATAGCGGAAAGGGTTTGCAGTGTTAATGGACGTTCAAAAGTTACACATTTTAGGCTTGTTTGCAAAATTAAAACCAATGAAATAAAAGATGAAATAGCAACAGACTTACAAAATGATATAAGAAATAGAAGACAAATAACTTCTGTAAATGGATGAATTTTCTTTCAACTGGGAGTAGATAGAGTGAACTTCCTGAATTAGGACCATTGCACTTTTGAAATACATTAATGACATGGGATGTAAATTTTGAAATTTGTGGCTTGCATTCCCCATGCCAATAATAGTTGGAAGTGCAGGAAATGGTGAGGAATACAGTAATAGACTTCATAATCAGGTGTTATCAACACAGACAGACACATGATAGATGATATTCAACATCAGAAAGTGCAGGGTGATACATTTGGAAGGTAGAATGAAGAGAGGCCATATTTCTAATACATATAATTAGAAGCTAGAAAACTAGGAAGCACTAGGAAGTTAGTGGATCAGGTTGGCATAACTAGAAGCACTGAGTACAAAAGACAGGATACTTTGGCAAATCCACTCAAAATAATACTCTAGCCCTTGTTGCAGAATCTTGCCCAATTCTAGATACCATATTTAGGAAGGATCTTCTGGCTTTTGAGAAGATTTGAAAATAATCTAGAATGGCCCCAAGAAAGGTGAATTATAGTTAACCGACGTTGGGATTGTTCTCCTTAGGGAGATAAAAAAAGTAAGATTTGTTGGGGCATTGAAAATCATGGAAAAAGGGAAATAGTTTCCCCAAAAAAAATGACTGGTGACAGGTGGAAGCACGTTTTCCACCGGGAATGGTTAGGATTTACAACGCATTGCCTCAGAGGGCGATAGATGTAGATTCAACAGTAGCTTGGATAAATACTGGAGAAAACAATTGCAGGAAACTGGTGGTGAGTGGGGAGGAGAACAGGGAAATGGGATTAATGTAAGTGCTCTTGGAAATAGTCCGCGCAAATCCATAGGAATAAATGTTCTTTATATCACGAGAATTAATATCCTCATCCTAAACAATCCTGGATTTTTCATGCCCTGATTGTTAAATCTTCCACACCTACATTTTCCCTCCTGTTCCGCCTTGGAGTGTGTACTGTACTCTCGACAAATCCAATGAGCCCGAAAACTGGGTCAAGACGGAATACTGCTTTTGAAATAACAGATGCCAGCGGTAAACGCCGAATGAATTCTTACAAAAATTCTTATTTATTGCAAACCAAGTAATTTTCTCCATACTAAACCACAGTGGGGGGAGGAGAGGGATGTATGGATGTAGTGATTTGAGGTAAAACACTAAATGTGGCAATGCTAACGTGGATCTACCCGATGAATTGGAACCCAACCGTTTATTTCCCTTGCCTTTCTGATCATGCTAATTTAACAGGATGGGATTATTTTCTACAGAGCACATTGGAACAAAGATTGAGATAAAACTCCCTGCTGTTCCCGCCGGCAAAAGAGTGAGGAAGAAATAATCCTCAACTGGGAGAGAATAGATATGAACACAATATTGGTTCCACGGTTATATGCGAAAACCTCTCTCGTTAACATTTTTCCGCTCCGTGTTATGTTTGCGCACAATGATTCAAAACAGGTAAAAACTTCACTCTTGCTGTCCCAGTTTTTGGTCGGTGACTCCGTGCTGCGACCTTTGATCACACCGTAACCCCAAATGGACCTCGGGCAGGGGTTTAAAACAAGAATTCAACTTTACGGAGTAATCGATTTTGTAAACTATGAGATATTCAATCTGATTGAAAACCAAACCAAAGAGCAAAAGGCCGGAACCCGCTCCCTTGGCGGCGGGATGCAAAAGATCCCAGATGGATGCCTCTGCCAATGGGCGAGGGCAGGCACGTTGGCCGAATGGCATCTGTGATGAGAGATCATGGTCGGATGATGTGCGTCGTGATTGTATTCATAAAGCATCGGCTCCAATGTAAAAACCGACATAATGAACGCAATCTCTGCAAAATCAAATATGTTTGTTTAAGTTTGAAACTGCATTGAGTCAGGGTGAAGTTCTAGACCTGGCACATTAGAGTTATGGATTGACGATTCCCGAGTGACATAAGCGGTCCAACGCAACTCTTCCTCTCGGGAACAGGAATTAATCACCTCAGTCCCAGGGGGAAAATGCTTTCGGCTAATGGTTGCAACCTCAAACATAAAGAAATACTATTTCTACGTTTAAGAAATATCCTCGTCCACCTACTCCAGTTTGCATTCGGGTGAATGACAGAACCAGGACCACAGTTCGACTGGACGCACAGTTTGTAAACAAACGAAATTAACGCTCGGATCCATGCTCCTGCAACAGCGATTTCCTTGTTTTCACAACTGATGCAGCCAATCTTTAATGAATCCGGCACTGCAGTATTTATTATTACCATGTACACTCTTTACTCGGTGAGCTTTACGCCAGCAAGGAATTTCATTGCACCCTGCTGTATATAACAATAAACTAATCTGAATTTGAATCTGGTACTGGTCTAACTAATCATAACTGTCTGGCAATTTCCAGTGTGCCCAGTCGACCTCCAGACTTCTAGCATCCGCAGCGGAATTCAGAATTTCGTTTTACATCAATTATAATTCACCTACGACGAGAAGCTCTCAGCGCAAACTTTTTCCGTAGGCAACACTCACCCTCGGGGCTGGCATTCACCTCCCCATTTAACGACCCGGGCCGATGTCCTTCGACACTCTCCAAGTACTTGGGTGGGTTCCCCGCTGCCGACCTGCGATGGCCATCGACGTACAAGTAATCGCAACGGGCCCCTGGAACTCTGTCGGCTCGGGAGTTGCCGCAGATGCTCCGGCTGCCGGCCGCGCTGTGAAGTTTGTCACGGGGATAAAAGGCCATAACATCGGGCTCCGGGTCTGCGTGAGACTGGCTGGAAGAGGTGCGGAACGGTAAACAGACCCGGGACTCCATGATCAGTTCGCCACTGTCGTGCTGATGTTTCATATTAAACTCTGGGCTCTCCCTCTCTCTTCCCTCTTTCCCTTCACCCTATTACTGAAATGGGCGGGTTGTTTACTAAATAAGACAATAAGACCTTTTGGGGCAAGAGGGTTCAGATATTTGTGACATAACCGCCAAAAAATTCAATCACGTGGAAGACTTGCCACCTCAATTAACTCTTTCACATCCCAATGGTCCAAGGGCAGCAGTCAAATTCGAATATCTCGGCATGCTCACGAACCTTTAACGTGAAGGTATTTTAAGGGAGATTTTTTTAAAATGAGTTAGATATCCAGTCACATGCTGGAAGTTTTTTAGTCCGCTCTGTAACATTCCGAACAATATCTCCAGCATTATCCCCACAGTATGCAGAGTAATACCTACAATGATATCTGGATTTTGATACGAACGGTATCCTGAACAATATCCCGAGTATTTCCCGCACAGTGTCTTGAGTAATAAATATATTATGAAAAATTCTGAGCAATATCGCAAGTACTACCCCGCGTAATAGCACCATGAACATTCCGAGAAAAACGTGAACAATACACCGGACCAATCTGGATAATAAAAATTGAAATTCCCTGGTCGTATGAAGCTCACAGAGTAAACAGTACACTCGGTAATGATAAATACAACAATACCAGATTGCCGGATCCACTGAATAATATCATTTGAAAAATGCCCCTCGTTACATTTTGAGTTACAACACGAGAAGTCCGCTGAATATTCCGCGAGGTTTCGGAGTACAATTGATTCAGCGTAATTTTGTTTTCCGACACCCGAAACTTGCCAAGAAGCAAGATCGTCTGCCGGTATCATGGGAAAACTATTTGAATAAAACATCAGCGGCTAGGTAAATTCAGTTCCTAGTTTTGACCTAATTTTAATGGATTATGTTCAATTATTTTTGATGTGGCTTTGAAACGCCCGGTCAAGTGGGACCGTGAATGAATGTGCCCGTGAGTAATTTAGTGTTTGTTTACCTGATATTGGGAAGCTGTTGATGGATCGAAGCTACTTCAGTCTCCCGGTAGCGAGTGTTAATCTCCGCTCCTCACAGTCACACATTTCCTCCTCCAACCCCGAAAAAAAACATAGTGATTGAAGCCTCTTATTTTGGAGTATTGTGCATTTCTTTAAAGTTATTGTTCTTGAAAGAATTATAAATATATAACTGAAGTACAACCTCGGACAGGAGATGTGCATAGAAAACTTCAGCCCCAACACGAAACTTCTATCGGGCGACCTGCTACATTTTATAACATTTAAATTACATTCAGGCACTGAGATTGCATTTTCCCCAAGTACACCCCCGTTTGCCTTAATGTTCAAAAAATGTGACCTTAAATGAAAACGGAATGCTGGTATTTTGGACAAATTAGATTTGCTTCAAGACGTTCAGTTCTGTGAATAGTTTAATGGTAACTAAGTAAAACCAAAGCGGGAGCGTTTTAACGAATTGAAGTAATAACAAATAGATGGAAAACGAATAAATAGGCAAATCAACAAACAAACAATAACGGCAAATTGATAGCAAAACTAAATCCCATGTGACTAAAGAGGCAATGGTGGAACGGATGCAATACTAGTTAAAGATGGGAGCAGTGAATGGTGAATGAGACTGGGGGGAGGTATACCTGTAGTTCGTGAGGAGCCCGTATTTTTCTGTTTGGGATGAGTTCGTGGCCTGCACTTGATGTACAGGCCATAATTTCAAAGTATGACACAAAGCTAGAAAGTATAGTTATCAGAAAGAAGGATGGTTACAGGCCCGAGAAAAGGTAGAATGACGGCTAACCCTGAAGTGACAAACTTTCGAAGGAAAAGCAGTGTAAGCCATGTAAACACAATGAAGCAAAAGAGAAACATGGACTTCATAGCTGCAATTCTTTGAAGCTGGCAGGACAAGTGGATACAGCTGTTAAAAATACACATGAAATCTGCCTTTGTGTCATAAAAAAGGCCAAAAAAAACTGCTGAAGTACAAAAAATTTACAGGACTGTCCCAGACTGAAATTATAATTATTGCGAAAGACTAAACAGAAGGAGGAAACTAAAGGGTGACCTAATAGAGGTTTTCAAAATTAAAACTGTGTTTGAAAAATACAGAGAGATTACTTTTATGTCCAAGGACCAACAATAAGATTGTTATTAATAAATCTAAAGGGAAACAAGGAAAAGTTTCTTCTCATACAATGCTTACATAAGAACATAGAACAGGAATTGAGTCTTTGATCTTCTATTACTTAATGAGATCATCATTGATCCATGACATACATTAATGCAATATTTTTGGTTGACAAGAACGTTATCAATCTCAGGTTTAAAATTAACAATTGACATCATTCTTCCCAGTTACTGGAGGAGAGTTTCATACTTTTAACCATCTCCTGTTTGTAGAACTGTTTATGAATTTCACTCTTGAAAACCTTAGGCCTTATTTAGGCTATGCTAGCTGGTTCCAGGCATCCCAGGTGGAGGGAATAATTTCTCTCCACCCAATCCATCAATTCCTCAGTTCTTTACATTCTAAATCCCAGGGAATGCAGATATAGATTGTATAAACACTGCTCATTACATAACCATTGCCATTCAGGAGGCATTTTAGTAAATCTTTGTCACATACCTCCAAGACTAAAATATTTCCCAAGGTATAATGCTAAGTACTGCTGATAGAGGGGTCATTGACCTGAAACATTAACTTTGTTTCTCTTCCTACATATGTAGCCTGACCTGTTGAGTATTTCCAGCATTTTTATTTTATCCTATGCTCTTGTACTTCTGTCTATTTGGCCTTTTGATTATCTTCTATCCTTGTCCATGGCATTAAAATAATCATGTACAAGTACCCAAATTTCTTTGGAACTCCATAACTTCCAACTTTTCCCTCATTAGAAACTATTTTGCTCTATCCTTTTTTAGTCCAAATTCAAAAACCACACATTTGCCTGTATTCATAGGGACTTTATCAAATGGCTGCATAAAAGTCTACATACATGACAATCATAGATTCTGCCTTTCTACCAACTTAGTTACTACTTGAAAACTCAATTTTTTCAGGCATGACCTATTCTTTTACAAATCTATGCTGGTTCCTTCAGATCAGCTGAACATTTTCATGTATTCAGACAATCTACCCAAAACTATACACTCTGGTAATTTCCCATTAATAGATTTTATGCTACATTTTATAATGTAACCTTGTGGTGTCTTTGTTTTTTAACTACAAGCCCAGCAAACCATTTGGGAAGCCTATTATTTGTAAGCTGCAACTTACTTTTTGTTGAATTACAACTTACTTTTCTTAAGAGGCAGATGATGTGCTCAATTCTCTAATCTAAAGAAACCATGTATGAATTAGGATAATTTTGGAAGATTGTAGTTAGAACATCTGTAATATCCTCACACACTTCCTTCAAAATTTTGGAAGGGAAATGGTTTTCTTTTGGTGAATTTTTCATCGTTATTCATGTTAGTGTTATTTCATCATTGTTCTTTTTATATGTTCATTCAGATTTAGCATCAGTTACCCACGATGTTGGTGATGATACCTTTTAGTGTAAATACTGATATAAATTAATTAGAAAATGGCACCAATCACAGAGAATGGTTGAAGGGAATGGATTAGATACTTTTAAAAAGTACCTAGAAGAGTTCATGAGAGAAAAACAAATAGAAGTTGGTAAGAGGAGATGAGATAAAAGATTTTGGGAGATTTGCAGAGTATGATAAACAGTGCTGAATAGACAATTATTGTGCTGTACATTGAATATCACTGTATGAATTAAAGTAAAATTTTACTAATCATTAGTTAGGCCTTTTTCAGAATATTGTATCTAATTCTGGGCACAACAGTTTCAAATTATTGTTCAATACTTTGATGAGATTTGCCAGAATGGAATCAGAAATGAGTTAATTCATTTATATCCGTAGAATGGAGATTGTATTATTTTTCTCCTTGGGTTAAAGTGAGATTTGATAGAGTTTAAAATTATGAAGTCTTTAGGTATTGTAAATGGGAAAAATACCCTCTCCACTTGTAGAAGAGTTGGTAATTAGACACACAGATGAAGAGAAAATTTGACTTAGCATGTCAATGTGCTTTGGAATGCACTGCTTAAGAGATAGGGAAACACAATCAATAATAAAATGATTATACATTCACATGCAAAGGAAAAATACAAGACAATGGGAAAGGGAACATAGAGTGGGATTATCTGAAAAACTCTTTCAAAAAGCAGACAGAAACATAATTGGCTCAGTGGTCTCCTTCTGGGATGCATCAGTCTATGAATGATTCATCTTCTTTCCAATCTACATAATTTACAATCCAAGTAATCGGATCTCCCAGTTGAATCCAAAAGTTATATATTTTTGGTCACTGGCTAATTTGCTTTTATGATGAATTATTGTGGACATACTCCTCTTGTTTAGGAGTCAGATCCTTGTCACAGTATCCATGAGGGATCCAGCTGAGAAACATTGCCTCATTTTGTAGTTAACATAGTGTTTCTCTACAAAAACAGACCATTTGACCCAATAGGTTCACCTGATTCTCCCTAATAATTCCTTAAAACTACATTTAGCATTAACCTCTTCTTTATATATCTGAGCACAGCACACATAAATAGATAATTTATTAACATAACTAGTTAGTTATTATATGAGATGCAGATGTTCATTTATTTAAAAATGAACAATTTTTGTTCTTTTGTGTTTCATGATGGAATATGAATAGTTTCTTAATGACTAAAATGCTGTTTATCTCATTAATATCTTTCTAAATAGGCAATACACATGCATGTGGCACAGCACTAACGATAGTGTAAGATCTGTCTGGTGATAATAGACATTCAATGAAACATAAGTTGTAGCTTACAAATAATAGGCTTCCCAAATGGTTTGCTGGGCTTGTAGTTTAACAACAAAGACACTGCAAGGTTAATCGGGGTTGTAGTTTGGCGTTTGACTCGTTTTCTTAATTATATTTGCATAAGCAATTTTAATACTTAACTGAAACTGTTGATGCTAAAAATCTTCTAAATGATGTTTGATAAAATGCCATAAAAGGTGCCAGTTATCTAAACTGGAGCCCTTGCAATAAAAGAGCAAATGACACAAAACTGACTGGGATAGAACACATGACTGAAGGGCTTTTGCAGACTGGCTGGAGATCGAATCATGTAAAACATTTTGTAAACCATAGTCAATTGGACTTTATAAAGGCTTCATAAATAGACCCAACAGGTGCCAAAGGCAGATAAAACTGAAAGACTGCATAGGTTGCAGAGAGAGTAGGTATAAAGTACAATTTTGAAATATGGAGAAGCTTTGCTCAGAAGTGTATTGAACAGTGGGGAAAAATAATATTGACCTGGGAGAGCTGGTGGGATGGGTGGATATATTGCAGATGAGATTCACCATTGTAAGGTTTACAGTGAAACATGTAGTAGAAAAAATGAAGAGAGACAGTATGAATTAAATCGAGTAGTCTTAAAGGGTATAAATTGAATAGTTTTAATGGGTAAATTGAATAGCTTTAAATAGTTTAAAGATCCAAGAAGAGTAAGATTGAGGGTTGTTCCCCACAAGTGTTTGATATTCCTAAATATATATGAAATTACAGGCTTCATAAATAGAGCCAACAGGTGCCAAAGGCAGATAAAACCAAAAGACTGCATAGGTTGCAGAGAGAGTAGTCTCTATTTCTGAATATCAGTCTTCAGAAAGGCTTTGGGGAACATAAAAAAGAGATTTTCTAAAATGGTTCCAGAAATGAAACTACATTTCTGTGGTTAATTTGGAGAGGCTGGGGTCTGTTTTCTTTGACCAGAGAGGGCTAGCAAACAAAACAGAATTAATAAAGAGAAACGTTTGCAGTGGATGAAACCTAAATCTTTCCTATTCCAGCCTATTTTGTGTCATTGACACGACTGACTTTTTTATTGTATGGGTTTCAATTTTGCTAACTAGCATATTATAGGACATTTTTTAAAATTAAATGCCAGAAGGTACAGTTTTAGGGTGGTTTGTAATGGAATAGGAGGGACTGTGAAAGAGGTGAAGTACTGTAGCTCATGAATGATTAGGATTATGAATGCAGTGATGAGTGAAGATGATGGAAACAGTTTCCCCCTCAACAAACATTGCACAAAAATTTGAAAGGGGAAGAATGTGGATTCATATAGAAAGAAGAGAGGATAGATTTCTCTTGGAAGCAGCAGACATAGACTGCAGGAGCTTAACGTCCTCCTCCCCTCCAGCTCTACTTTTATGATAACTCCCCCCAGGATGACAGCCAGTTACTAAACCAAATCTTCGTTTCAGAAAACGGAACCAGAATTAACCCTATATTAGCAATAACCTTAAAACGAAAGCAAAGCGATACTTGATAGAATACCAATGGTGACTGACATTGCCCAAACTCCGCTAAATTCCTAGATATAGCTGAATGAGTAACATCCAGCGAAAGTTGAAAGGTTTATCTATTAAAGACCAGTACGAGGGGGATTAACGCCGTTAGAGGGGGATTTCATTCCTGCGGATGGGGTGAACTAGAGTAAAATTACTTTTTTTCCCATTTTTTCACGGATTACAATTACTCAGCAAAGTATCAAGTGCAACTATTCCAATCCGTCCCGTTGTTTGGTACATTTGAACTGCATGACTTCAGTTGTTCATTCCGGTTCCATTCAACTGCTGATACCCCTTGTTCTATAAAAACTGAACTTGATACATTTTATTGAATTTACATATCCGGTTAATTCCTCGGACTATTCCGAACGTATTTGATCCAGATATCCGGTTTCAAAAATATTGATTCCACACATACTATTGCCTCTTCTATCAATTGTTAGGATACATTTACCATTTAAGTATTCATGCATTTACGTCTACAAAATATTTTTACCCGCGCGTTCAGGATTTCTTAATATTTGAAAATACTGGAGACATTATTCGGCTGGGTGGGGATGTAGATGGGCGACATTGGCTTCATTCGGATCAAGGGAGCATTGTTAACGAGGGTTCAAGTGTTCGCTAAGGTTTAACCTGTCCGGCAAAATGTTAGCTTGTATTTGCAAACTACAAATAATTGCGAATAACTCAAGATGGACATTTTAATGTAAAGTATTCGTGCTTTAGTTTAGAAATAAATCTGGCACTTCTTTAGACATAATTCGATTTTAATTTTAAATCTGAAGAGACGAGGCTGCAGCTAGAAATATATAAATACATCCTTTTAATGGAAAATGGTACCACGTTTATACCAAATAAATATTTCGGAGCGGGATAGAGAAAGAGAAAGGGCATGATTTAATTTTAAAATCGCTGCAGAATTTGGAAATGGGTAACAGGTTCCGATTTCGCAGAGGGAGTGTGGGGACTGAGGTTAATGGGAACAATGGTTCAGTGGGAACTGCACACTGTTCAATACCCTTGACTCAGTTAAATCCTGATAATGAGATCTTGCTTTATAAAATACAAACATCTTGGAACTCTCAAATGGGAGATAAATTTGAGAGAAAATACAACCGGAAAGGTCGAAATTTCGCTGGATGCCAGAACGGGAGTTCTGGGAGAGAGGGAGGGGACAGACTACCATTACTTATCTTTGACTTTTATTACGTCCCGATCAAACTGGCACATTTAATGTCGTGTTAGAATGATGACTAGGGTTCATAATATGTTTTCCAGCAGCTTTGACAGCTCCCGAGGTTGTGAAAGACTTTATGTAAATGAAAAATTTGCAAGATTTTAAGATTTTACAATTGTGCCGAACAAACCGACAGATTAATTGTTTAAACAATGTGTAATCTGGGTCATTTTATGGGGGCAATTATGTTCCTTGTAAACTGTCTTGGGTCTCGTCATTTGACGTTTCATCTGACGTGGAGCACAAATGTGTTTCAATTAAACATAGAAACACCTTGAAGATACATTGTAAATTAAGATCAACGTCAATTAGAAGGAGTTGCCGCCAGAAAACACTAGAACTGCCTTGGTCCGTTCGCGATATAAATGTTAATTGCAGTTGTTACTGTTGTACTGATGACTAACGCACCTCTGCCGTTCCAGAAAAGCAGTCACGTTCTGGGCTTGAAGGTTAAGGTCAATGAGTGCACCCGAAAATATTACACATTTTTACTAGAACGTCTTGTTAGTTGTAAAATATTTTCTGTTCAAAGTTCTGATGAAAGGTTATTAACCCGAAAGGTTAACTGTGTTTCTCTCTCCACAGATGGTACCTGACCTGCTGAGTGTTCCCAGCATTTTCTGCGTTTATTTCACATTTCTAAGCATCCGCCATATTCGATAATGAGCAGGAAAAAAAGGCACTTCGCTACAGAGAACCAATAAAACACCGAGGCCCCTGTTATTAGGAACCCATATCTGACATTTTGAAGAGCGATTTCGACATTGTTCCAGGGATCCGCTGAAATTAACCAGTAGAGTTTAGGACATTTTATTCATTGTCTGATCAGACCCAGTTCATGGACAAATGCGCAGCCAAACAGGTTAGGAGCATTTATATTTTGCTTTCATTAAGACGCAAGATTTCTTGCACGTTTTAAACTCTTAAGATTTAGATATAAGCCACGCAACCTGAGCATTGATATGATCCAATATCTAACAATGGAACGCATTCATTCATTCATTAACAAAAAATACTTAAAATTTCAGTTGATAAATATCATTGTTGGATTGGAGCTTTTTAACTTATTTACCCCTATCAGATAATTCTTGTTTAGGTTATATCGTCATTAATACTCCCCAAAGTATCGGGATTATAAAATGAATTAAATAAACATGAAGTTTGAGCGTGGCATCAAGTCTGAACCAAAACCCTCGCGAAATCGCCACAAAAAAATAATCGATTTTTTTAGAGGTATTTCAGGGTGATGAGCAAGACACGATATTCAACACCAAATTATCCTAGAAGAAAAACAGCGTAACTTTATTTGGGTTTAACTTAGAAAAAGGTTTTCAATTGAAGCAAATCTTAATTGTGGCCAGGCAATATATTAACTTGTATTTAAACCGTGCAGGCGAAGAGAGCATGTTCAATCCGTTAATTGAACGCGTTGTATCTCGTCACTAATCCGCTCACCTCACTTCTTAAATTTCCCGCCAATTAATTTAGGCAAAATTCAAGGACTCAATCTCATTATCAAAGCAGTAAAACAATTTCCGCAGGTCAGTTTAATTCGAGAGTCCCAACAGAGCACGTTGACACTTGTGGCAAATTCCAAGGCATACTATTTAAACGGGATTATAAAATGTTGGCGTATTTTTTAGGTATTTTCTGTAAATTTTACTTTGTGAATCAAGGTTAGAGTTAAAACTTATCGCATGACTTAAATTCCTACTTACTTTGATATTTTCTACTGGTTTCCTCTTAACAATTACGATCTGTAAGATCTTGGGAAGGATGTGATACAGAGTAAATCCGATGGAATCTGGTTGAACCTGGAACGGTCGAAAAACAATTAAAGAAGCTTCATTTCATGCCTGGCCATGTGTTTAATCATTTATTGAATTGAGTTGGTATTGTGGAGTTAATTCGAAGTTTCTTCTGGACTCATCCTGCTGCATGTATCTCTTTTCAGATTTCCACTTTCAACGGGAGGATCACGGTATATCTGTGTCTGACATTTGTCTCCATTTAATTCGTTTAAAATTCTGTAGGAAGGGAAATTGTTGGAAAATGCAAAACAGGTCCCGATCATCTGAACCGAGCAGTTAATGCCTGAGGTTTGGATGCCATGACCAGGGGCTCGGCTTTGCACGTTCAAACGCTTCAGTTTTAATACCTGACACCGCTCTGCTTTATAGATTAGGGGTTTCCCCCCATATAAACTATGGAAGGTACTTCCAACAAATGTGGCCGTAGTCAATCCCTTTTGGAGAAAAAGTAGAAAATGAAAATCTTGTCAGTTTAATCTTTCCAATATTTCGTTAACTCAAAGGAAGATATGAATGCAAATTATCTTCGTCTTGCTGACAGCAAAAAATTGGGATTAAAAACAGTAATAGATTACAGCAACAGTGTGAGTTTATTTAATGCATTAATTTCGCGCATTCTGAAGTTTGCTTTTTTATTCGACGAATGAAGGTGGATGAAAAGTGATAGGATTCGGGATTCAGACATCTCACTTCTGGGAGGATTTGCATCTGCTGTTCCCTGCTGAACACACGTGCTCTTGAAATTGGAAAAAGAACAGAAAGAAGAAAGATCAGTTTTAGGATTCAGATACACCGGCATTTTGTTTTACAAGATCACCATGTATTTACAATGAGGAAGGTCAATGACGAGAGACCTCAGTCTCACTGTTACAGCTTCAAACTCATCCTTAAACGATTCTTTGCTTTATTCCTCCAGAGTTTCTGTATGTTCACTTTAAGTGATGGCAATCCCAAATTTATCTTTTATTAAGATATTTTTTCAATCTAAGGTAGTTTTCTAGATATACCCTTTTCCATTTCCTTAAAAATTTTGCATTCACATTTCACAACACCCCAGAGCAGTTAAGTGTCCAGCTAATATGTGGACACCTCCATAAGGTTAGTGAATTTGGCAGCTAATTTATTCACAGCAATGCAATTAATGATATTATAAGCTGTTTTTATTAGTGATGTAGGTTGAGCACTAAACGTTGGCCAGGACACTTGGGGGTAATTCTACTGCTTTTCTTTGAATGTTGCCACAGTATCTTTCACATTCACCAGAGAAATCAACAGGGACGTCGGTTCAACAAGTTACCTGAAAGACAGAATCTCTGGCAATTCAGTACTAAAGAATCTGTTTATATGCATAAGATAATAAACAGATGTGCTGCCAGATAGCACGGACAAAGCTTTAAGTGATAATAAATCTTGCTGTGAAATATATCGGAGATAATAGTGCAAGTCATGTAGGGAGAACATGGAAGAGAAATCGACGAAATTGCATGGACGGGAGAGAATACTGTAGGAAAGCCACTTAATATATTGAGGATTTGAGTAAACACATGCAGTATTCATTTCACGTGTTGATATAATGGCTTCACATTAGGAAAACAGAATTAACACAGTGCACCAAAACTCCCTTAGGGACTTCTCTCTGGTCTTGCTCAAGCTGGCGGGACCAGGTACTAGACTTGCTCTATGCATTGTATCCATTACTTTTAGTGTCAATCTCATGGGGAGTGCATGTTGTGGATTGAATCAATGCTCGATGAATAAAGTATGTAAGTCATTAATCATTTGTAGTCCTTGAAAGTACATTTTGGATAAAGATAAATGACACTTCAATCAACACAATATTGGCACAATATTCAGAGCTTTTTAAAAAATATATAAATCTTTGTGATGTGGTCCATGGTGCATTCCTTGTTATCCCTGAGAAGCAGGTGGTGAGCCTTCTTGAACTGCTGCATTCCTTGTGGAACTGGGATATGTGTATGACTTGGAGGGGAATGCTTCTGCTGTTCTTTTCCTGTAGGTGGCCGAAATAGTGGCTGCTGGAACTAGCTCCCCATCCTGACATGAAACCCTTAGCGAATAAACTTTATTTTCTATCCTTCAGGCAATTTCTTACCCTTTCCTACATTTTGCCATGAATCTTACATTTCATTTTATCGTAGTCTTTCATGTGAGACTATTGGAAAGATTTCCTTCTTCTCTAGTGGTCCCTTGCGATTGCAGCTGACTTGATTCCACTCCCTGAGATGACTGATGAGACAAATGTGGGACCTGCACATTTTGCCACAGGAGTGCAGGAGCAGGTTGGGAGGATTTGTTGGTAGGTAGTTTGGGAGTAACTGTGCTCTTTCCACTTCTGTGTGCT
>JARFYF010000053.1:16253714-16263985 GCA_030265395.1 Rhina ancylostomus | reverse complement strand
GTCCAGCATGGAATCCATGTGCTAGACAACAAGGCATTAATGAGCCAAATTGAGGGCCAGAACTCAGAACCATGACATTTTCACTACTGCTTCCACATTAATTCCCAGATAGAAAGGTTATCTGGATTAACCTTTCTATTAATGAATGTTAGGTCCCAACATTCAACGCACTTATGGGCAATGTGGTACTCTGCTTTATGAACCCAGTTATTCATCATAACCACTCATGTTATGAACTAATTTATTAGTCACTTCACTAACCACATATTAACCTGATTATCAACCATATTATCAACTACTTATGTTCCTGTTATTAAATGATTTATTAACCTATCACAGTTTATATTCTCCTGTCAATCTGGTAACCTTACTGAGATTGAAAACACTGTCCATTAGTTGAAGAGGATAATATTAAATATTCATACCTCAATATTATCAACCAAGTGCTACAACTGAATACGATCCACTCAACACTGACGACCCCTTTGAATTAATTTTACGTCATCCACATACACCAATCTCCTCATTTTCATCCACTTCAGCCATGCATCCATCCCTCTATGTATCCAGGCAACCACCCTCACTGCATTCTCCTCTTGCTTGGCCAGGCAGCCATCTCTCTGTCCATCTAAGGATACCATCTTCACCGGTCCATCCTTCCCTGCATCCTCCCTCCCCTCATCCCACCATGTTTCCAGGGAAATCAGCCTACCTGTCAATGCAGCCCACACTCACCAACTCAACTAACCCACCTGTACCTACCCACCCAGCCCCTGTCACGTCTGTCATCCATTCATCCCTCCACGTATCCACCCAGACCACCCTCATCCAGACCCTCATGCTTACCTCCTTCAACTATGCACCCAACCTTCCATTCATCTGGATACAACCCATACTCCCCCACCCACCTATCTACCCTTCATTAGGCAGCCCGGCAGCCCCCTCCCTCACCCCCCCAAGCCCAGCCCTCACCTGGACCCATCCCAGCCCCAGGACCGAAGCTGGTGTCTCTCCCATTGACTCAGTTCTGCGTCACCAGCTCTCTTTCAGTCTGTACTGAGATTATTTTCCTGTGATCTGAGCACATTGCATCCCACCTATGTACACAGCATTCAACATTAATCAGTGACGCACGTACATTGAAAGGGTATTTAACCATGACAGCCCACAGTATTCTCAATCCAGTCCCTCCCCTGAGATAAACTTTCATTTTTTTCCCCATTCATATGGCATGCTATTATTAGTCTGAGGGATGATGCGGAATGTATACGCTGCTGGCGTCAATGCGTGAGGACGTTTCCACCCTGGATTTTGATTTGGAGTCACTACTTGTTTGGGTTTTTTAATCTTAACACCGGAATCCTCTGCCTCTTTCTCATCCTTTCAGTTGATTTCTATTCCATTTCCATCCCTCGGCTGCTGCATCGTGTCTGGTATATTTGCGCTGATTACTCGCTGGTAAGTTGCAGAATTGCCAGTTTTATTGAGGGCGGATTTCTTCAGTTTTCACCTTCAATGTGCGTAGGAACCTCGACAAAATGCTCAACCCCCAAGCTGACATAAATAGCAGATGCTTGAATTATTAATATTTGCAATCCATGTTGTCCTCTGGAGCTGACAGTGGATGTAAGGTTGGTGTATGTTTGGTAACTCCGAGGCACATTTGGAGGTAAAGTTTATTCTCCCCACATCCCCGTATTACTTCGAGATTAACATTTGAATCATTAGATTCCGAGTCGTGCGAATCCGTTGACCATCAGAATGTTTCAAATGCTCTCTGTGTTTGAATTAACCAAGATTTTCTAAACAGTAGTGACACGATTGGGAGGGTGGAATGACTGGATCGTCACGTTTTAATTTCCTTTAAGATAATGTGATGCTTAATAAGAATCGATGCCATTTCTCTGGAGGGTAGAGAATGACTTTTGCTTCCATTGAATCAGACGCTGGTGGATCAGGTGGATATATTCGACGCTTAGAGTGGAAGGTTAACGTGGTAAAGGAAAAAAAAACAAATTCGGTTTTGCATTCACGCGATGCAGCCCTGAATAAATATGATGTGTGAATGTCATCCAAACTTGCCCTGTGTCTTTGCAGACACAGTCTGCATGGCGATATTAAAGGGGGCCGGCTCAGCACTGGCTGAGATTGGCTGTATGGACGCTGCCGCCGGTCAGCCCGTTTGCACTGATGCATCGGTCTGTCCACTGAAGTTCCAAGCTGCCTCCTGGAAATGCACCAGGTTGGGTTGCGCCGCGGATGCGCTTTGCACTCTAATGCAATCGATTTAACATTGAATGCGTGTTGGAGCATTTTATTTTAAAAATCAAGTCATTCTATTATCGCTGCTGACAAGAATTTCAGGTCGTTTTATTTTTATTCAACATCCTCCACTTTTTTTTAAGCAAAGGAGATTCAACTAGTCTTGGGTTCCCGCCCCTAACATTGGCACCTCCCCGGCGGGAGGCTGTCTTCACTCCTCCCACTCCTGCACCTATTGGCTTATTTCCTGTCGATCAGAAATGTTGTCCTCTGCTAACAACCAATTGCAGCCGGATACACTAGTAACTTGTGGGTGAAAGCAGTCAATCATGGAGCACCGCCCAACAAATGATTTATGATGTTCTAGTATCATCGTCTTACTTTTACAGTCTATTCTATGCTTGTGATTTTAAATACAATTAAACCTTGTGCTTTTTTTTAACCACCTTCGCAACTCGCTGTGCATATGACAGATAGCTTGGATTGAGACAAAAACTGCAGTCTAATTGAGATTTCAGGGACAAATGTCAACTAAAAGGGACCCTGGAAATGAGCTGGAGGCCTGAGTCAAAGGGTTTTGTTGACTTTTATATATAGATAACAGAGGAACAGGTGGTGATATAGGTCTGAATCCTGGCACTCACCAACTCCATAGTATTGTGGGAGTGCCTTCACCAGATGACCTGTAGCAGTTTGAGAAGGCAGTTCACTACCACTTTCTGAAGAGCACTGGGGATGGACAATAAATGCTGGCTGTGCCAGCTAGCACTGAATTCCTCCCCCCCCCAAAAAAAGGAATTAAAATAACAATTCAACTCAGTTGAAGTGTTTAGTTCATGCATAGTGAATTAATTGGTGCTCCCTAATTAGTTGAGAATTATGGGGTGTGGAAGTGGACAAAGAACATTACGGGTTGATTCCTTGAATTTGGAAGTGAGCTACAGAGAGGTTCAAGGGGTTTATATATAAAATGTAGATTACCTGGAAGTGAATCTTCCAGGTAACCTGGTCTCCTATTGAGTGCTGCATATTGAATAAAAGATTCTGGTAAGTTTCAGGCTGGAATCAAATCAAAAGGTTTATATGGAGAATGACAGATAGTGATAGGTAAGTTACAGCTCAATTCAATCAAAGTGTTTGGTGGTTTATACAACATATTAATTTTACCTAAACCGTTTGTTTAGGTTGAAACAATCTCTCCTTCACTGCTGATAATCATGGTTTGTTGTGGTCTCAGTGCTCCTAGAAAAATCCAAAACCTGTCCTATAATGTGTTTAAATAACTAGACATTAGCATATGGGACATGAATTCTCAGTTAATTCACATGGTTATAATTATTATATTTTTAAAAAAACAAACCTGAAGGAGTCCAACTTTATGATGAAAATTTGCTCAAATGAGAAAAACAACATGAGTTTGCCCCAAAAGAACAGCAACAACGTCTTGCACCTGCAAAATAATAAAACATCCCAAATATCCCAGGGTGCTTCACAGGACAGTTATCAAATAGGAAGAAGACACTAACCAATATCTTGATTAAACTGATAGGTTTTAAGATGTGACTGGAATGTAGGGGAGAAAGGTAATGAAGCAGTTAAGTTAAAGGTGGGAATTCTAGACTTTGGAAGCAAGGCAATTGAAGGCAGAGCCATTTACGGGAAGTGACGAAAATCAGAGATACACAAGAGGCCAGAATTAAAAGTGTACAGAGGTCACTGAATATTGTAGGGCTGGAAGAGGTTAAAGAAATAGAGAAGAATGAGGCTGTGAAAAGACTTAAATTTATAGAAAACAGTTTTCAAAATGAGACCATGCATCAGTGCAAGTAAAGGGGTAATGAGTAAACAGGACTTGGAACAAGTTAAAATACAGGCAAAGATGAGTCAGGAACCATGACAGATTTTATTTTTGGTCCTCTTTAGTCCTGAGAGGTAGTGTCATTTACAGAATTTGCACCAATTTCTTGACTCATCAGCTAATTCAAGGAATCAACCTGTAATGTTCTTTGGCTTAATAGTTTAATTTCACATTGTATAGACATCTCAATAATTACAGAGTTAGTTTAAAAATGTCAGTGGGTAGAACAATGGCCATTGGAATTCAATGGTGACAAATATCATGCAAAGATATAATGGTAATAATCTTATTAGTAGAGGTGAGATTGAGATTAAAAGATTCTGTGGGGTCTTCTTACATGTAAGGTATAAATGTCCAGATAATTTAGTGCAACCAATTTTAATAGTTAGAGATAAACAACATGTCAGAGGAAGATATGTCCCATTTTAATCAGTTCAGTCCAGTTGTGAGACATAGAGAAGTATTCAAGTCCCAGAGGCAGACAATGATTCATTCGACTGATTTTTCTTTTGTGCATGATATCCTACATTGTGAGAAAAGAGTGAAGAGCCTTGGCATCTAGGATGTGATCTTTTCAAGATATTGAAGCTACTAAAATATTAAAGCTTAATTTTGCAATTAAGTTAAATTATAGTTCTAGATTAGGATAAAGATTCAAATCAGGAAATAAAGCAAATATGAAACTAAAATTCTCATCACAAAGATGGTGGATGCACTGCTTGTCACCTTCCAAAATATTTATATTTTAGAACAGTTCCTACAGACTGGAAGGCAGCAAAGATAACCCCACTGCTTAAGAAAGAGGGAAAGAGAAAACAGGGAACTACGTTTCTCCATGCCCATTGTATACATGTAGACAGAGGCAATCATAATATTTAAAATTACATAACTACTCTGATTTAAAGGACTTCCATATGTTTGAATGTAAATATAGCTTATGAGTGTGATCCAAAAGCTTCGTTAAGACACGATAGCACATACAGATAATAGCCCTTTATTGATCTGGAAGCTAGAGTCTGATGCTCTGTGAATATATAGGGATTTATTTTGATTCAGAATCCGCATCCAAGGATTTAGGCTGCACAGTGACCTTGGCAAGTGCAGCAATGGTAGGAAGGTCCTATGGAAATATTTGGGAAACAGAATTCCATTCAAATGGATCTTCAGTATAAGACATGCAAACGTTCTTACAGTTATGCTAAAACAGCTAACTCCCATGATAAATTCTAGAGATATTAAAAATAAATTGACAAGTAATAAGTTAAAAAAACTGGGGTTTTAAAAGATCTTGGGATGAAGGAAAGCTTTGTGAGAGGTGAGAAGATTGATAGGGTTGGGATTCTGAGATTTAAATGAGTATATTATGATGAATTGTGAAAATGCAGGAAAAGGAAGTGGAAAGAAAGGAAGGAAATCTAAACTCGATAACTGACTTAATTGGGTCAGTCGGGTTAGCCAGACAAACTGAAAGTCTGAGTCTTATAAGGAAAAGGGGGGAATGCCAAAACTGCTAAATGCCCTTGGATAAAGGATGAGGAAGTATTTACTTTGTTATCACCAGAAGCTAGCAAGGTGAAAAATGCAGCAGAATGTTTGATTGCCTCTAGTGTTGTGGCTCAACTGTCAAAGTAGGTCAGATATATCCTGCCATCATCACTGGAGAGACACATTTTAGATTCTAAACTCAGAGCCACAACTGAAGCATTGATTTGCATGTAGACATAAGGATGTAGACTCTGTATTAGTATAAAACAGGCAGGCACATTCACCTAAACAGGCAAATATACACATAGAAAGACACACATCCAGACACACAATAAACACATGGAAATATAAACACACACATACAAAAACACACATGGGGAAAAACATACAAACACATATCCATATAAATGCATGAACCCATCAGCTAAATACATGCCACAAACATATATACCCATCCATAAATATCTCTGCAAAAACAAAAATACATAAATGTTCATACACACATGGTCAGGCATACTGTAAATGCAGTATATACATAGAAACATGAAGAGGTAATTCCGCCTTCACACACACACACACACACAAACATACATATACATTCATGCAAATGCATGTGCACATTCAGGTAGCAATATTTTTTCAAAAATAAATTTTATTCATAACAATATATATAGTACAGAAAACAGCACATGACTGTTTACATTCATAGTGTCATTCAGTCTATACAGTCAGTGTTATCAATTTTCTACATTGGTACTGTTAGCACATTATGTGTACATAACACTATTGCTACTCATGTGGCCTCTTGGGGTGATACAAACTTTAACTGTAGAGTATGGCATCAAGGAACCATTGTCTGCCATTTCCTGCCTATATTAGCTGATAGATTTGTGCTGTCTGTAGCCATGTTACACATACCTCTATGTCTATCACCATCTATCACCTGAATTTATTGAGATTGAATCTGCCTTTATAGCTTCCAATGCTGATGATTTCACACGCATTGTAAAATAGTGACCTTGTCACCTACACCCAATGACTCTGATACTAGCATCCAGTATTCCCAATACCCCTACCTCCAGTCCATCATCACTACACCCTCCAACCATACCTCATACTTCCCTTCATTTACTTCTCACTTGACCTGTCCTGCTGCAAATAGGGAGTCATGGAGCAGTGGAATCATACAGCATGGAAACAAACCCTGCAGCCCAACCCATCCATGCCAGCCAAGGTGCTTTCCTGAGCTTGTCCCATTTGCCTGCATTTGGCTCATATTTCTTTGAATCTTTCCTGTCCTAGCAACATCCTTGTGAGTCTTTTTTGCCCCCTCTCTAGCTTTGTCACATCTTCCTATAGTATGGCGACCGCCACTGCACACAATATTCCAGGTGCGGTCTCACTAATGTTGGATACAGCTGTAATATGACATCTCAACTCTTGTACTCAGTGCCCCATCCAACGAAAGCAAGCATGCTGTACACCTTCATCACCAATTAGTCTACTGAATCAGGGTCTCTCTGTTCTATAACACTCCCCAGGGTCCTGTCATTCACAGTGTATGTCCTGCCCTGGATTAACTTCCCAAAATGCCTCAATTTGTACTTGTCTAAGTTAAATTCCATCTGCCATTCCTTTGCCCACTTTCCCAGTTGATCTAGATCCTGTCATAACCTTAGACAACTTTCTTCACTTTCCACCGCACCACCAATTTTGGTCTCATCCACCTACATGCCACCTACATTCTCATCCAAATCATTAATATATATGACAAGGGACCCAGCACCAATCCCTCCAGCACACCACTGGTCACAGGCCTCCAATCTGAAAAACAACCTTCCCGACTCTTTCCACCAAGCTAATTTTATATCCAACTACTACCTCTCCCTGGATCCTATGTGATCTCAACTTGCTGAAGTCCATGTAGACAATATCTACTACCTTGCCCTTTTCATTCATCTTAGTCAGCTCTTCAAAAAACTCAGTGAATTTCAGGGACATGATTTCCCATGCGCAAAGCCCTTATCAGTCCTTGCCTTTCCAAATGCAGGTGGATCCTGTCTTTTGATGAGTAAAGTCCATAATGCTGGACAGTCTTGATCGTGAGCACCCCTACATCCTGCTGGCACATGTGTATCCTTCTGTTCATTGTGAATATGTTGAAATGCAAAATACAAGGTGAAGAGATGAGTGATATCTACACCATTATTATGCATTATTGGATAACTGATATGGAATCTGCCACACAGGCAGACAGACAGACAGACATACACACACACACACACACACACACACACACACACACACACACACACACACACACACAATTTCAGAATATAGAAAATACAGGGTCCAGGCTCCGTTCTCAGACTATACGGAGCAACCTGATCTTAGATAGGTATGAGGCCCCTATCATGGTTGGCCTCAGTGGTTTCAGTTGTTTTTATTTACTCACAAGTAAATAGATGACCCAGACATCCAGTAATTTATGAATGCTGCTAAGATTCAGGGAGCCTTGGATCACACGGCATGCAGAAAGGTCCATCCACACAGCTGACTTTGTGGCTGTGTTTTCAGCCCTGATATTGCAACTGTGCATGAGTCTGGTGGATCAGAAACCTCAATGACAGCTGTGTGCCAAAACTCACACATGTATTAATAGTTGTGTTTGGATATTGCACAAGCATGTCAGTTTCTGCCTGTTCACATGTGTGGATGGAGTGTGAATCAATGTGTCAAAGTTGGTATGTGTGTGTGTGTGTGTGTGTGTGTGTGTGTGTGTGTGTGTCAGTGTGCATGTATTTGCGTATAGGGATGCATGCTTCAGTGTCCATGGGTGCTGAGTGTATATCAGCATAGGCATGAGTCTGTTTTATTTAAATCATTCATGGGATGTAGTGTCATGGTAAGGTTAACCTTTATTGCCCATTCCCAGTTACCCTTGAGAAGGTGGCAATGGGATATCTTCCAGCCCCAACGGTGAAGGTATTCCCACATTTCTCTTGAGTGGGGGAGTTCCAGGTTTTCAGTGCTGATGATATTGGTCCAAGTTTGGATGATATGTGATTTGGAGGGGAATTTTGAGGTAGGCATTGCTACGCTTGTCCTTCTAGATTTGAAGGTCATTGGTTTGGAAGGAACTGTCAAAGAAGTAATGGCTTTTGCTGCAGTGGATTTTCTAGATACTATACACAGCAGACCCAATGCACCGAAGGAGAAAAGGCCATCCTTTTCAGCAAAGGATGGAGAGCTCTTCAGCTCAGTGACTTGATGTCAGCATTGTAGAGCCTCTTTGTGGCCTTTGTGGGATAGTCAGAAATCTGCTGTTATGCTTATGTCACACCAGGCTGGTCCTGTGATTTATCTGCTTCCTGTTTTGTATAATGTAAGATAATTGCAGTGATGGAGGTCACCTTTACTCGCCGGCTGTTTTACAATGTAAATCATCAACTCCTGTCCCTCTCATGGTCCAACTATGATATTAAAAATATCTTTCTCAAGGTGAAGGTTGCTCACACTCAGAAACTCAGTTTTCTGCATCTTGGCATCAAAAATTCCAAGCACAGGTTAGACGTAGAGTCAAGATCCTTCTGTGCTGACCTCTTAAGCATTCCCAGAAGCAGATACAGAAAAGTGTCATTAGTGTAGAGATACATCTATATTGCCATTAATTACAAAACAAAACTCCCATTACAATGCCTAAACTCTCCTAGATCAGTTTAACCCTGGTAGAATATATTGTGAAGGTCCTTCAACATTTTCCTTCAAACAGTAACAATTCACTACACCATAGATACTGAATAAAGTTATCCATCAAACCTTAATTCCCATTTGCACACCAACTGACCCATGATCTCATTCCTAAATGTTTTAGGAACAAGGAAGGCCAATGGGCTCAAATGAATGAGGCAATCAGACCCAACCTTTACCCTTTGGTTATGGATCTTCTACAATCCCAGCAGTTTCATGGAGTCCGTGCAAACCCACTGTCTGCCATGTCATTATGCAGTGTTTCCTCTTGCCACCAACTTTTAATTATTTGTTGAAATGATTCTCGGATTTGCTTCATGAATTTTTTCCCCAGCTCTTACTCTCTGGTTTCAGTCAAACACAATAATCACAATTAAATGCATTTATAAACTCTGTAAATACAGACATTGAATGCATAAGCAAGGAAGTGATATTCTGCATATCTTGGATTAGGCCTCATCTGGAGTTTTGTGTCCATTTCTGGCACTACATCTTCGGAGGGAATAAAGGGCTGTAGAGTTCTCAGGAGGTTTATCTAAACTTTTTCAGGGATGCAAGAGTTTAAGTATGTACAGAAGCAAGAAAAGGTTGGTTGTTCTCATTGGAATAGAGAAGGTTAAGACATAAAAGAGGCACTAAAAATTATTCAGCATTTTTGTCAAGGAAGTAGGGGAAAGAAAAGCAAACTATGCACATCTCAAGGATTAATAAAATCTGGGATGAACGAGCTGAAATGGTGTTGGAATCTGATTCCATTAGTAATGTTAGGCAGGCAATTGAATATGAAAAGGACCAATTTGCAGATATACAGGGGAAACACAGGTGTGTGGGATGAAATTAAACAGTTCTTTAGGTGCTTTAGGTGTGATGGATAAATGACCTCCTTTTATGCTGAAGACTTCTTTGATTCTAATAT
>JARFYF010000053.1:16223450-16236790 GCA_030265395.1 Rhina ancylostomus | reverse complement strand
AGTGTCCCTTTAAAACTGAGATGAGGAGGAATTTCTTCAGCCAAAGCGTGGTGAATCTGTGGAATTCATTGCCACAGAGGGCTGTGGAGGCCAAGTCACTGGGTGTACAAAAGGCAGCGATTGATAGGTTCTTGATTAGTAAGGGGGTTAAGGGTTATGGGGAAAAGGTGGGACAATGGTGTTCAAAAGAATAATCTATGATTGAATGTCGGAGCGTGCTCAATGGGCCAAATGGTCTAATTCTGCTCCTACAGGTATATCTTATGGTCTTATGATGGTAGGCAAAGAATCAGAGGCCAGGAGAACAGGACTGTGGATTGGGTACAGAGCTCTGTGAAGTGGAAGCAGAATAGCATTGAGGATGGAGCTAGGGTCTAAGGAGGGGGGTTGAATTTCAGAAAGATTATAGATTGCAGGCAGATACAAAAACTGATGCAGACAATGAGAAACTGAAATACATTTCAGATATAGTTGCAAGCAAAGATGGCTTGATTCTTAATGTGCTGTGAAGAGCAGCAATTATAGAAAGACTACATTGAAAAACAGTGCATTGCATCGGAACTGAGTATTATGTTTGTTGTAGTCAAAATGCCTACTTCCATTAGGCTAATGAAATGGTGCTTGACATGAGCCACCTTGAGCTGATGTTTCCAGTTCCTGTAACATGGAAGATAGATGCAGCTGTAAGGAAGAAATGCTGGAGGCAGTATTAACTTAACTGCCTCTGCACCCGCCCTTCAGGTAGAGAATAGTTTACAAGGATCAGAGAATTCACAGACTCCCATTGATCCGGGAACATTTCATCCATCTGTTAAAACACAGTGTGAACCTGTTTAAATGTATTCTAATTTATGTTAAAATCTGTCTAACTTGCAGGTGCTTATCTTGTTCCATACTTCATCCTGCTTCTTATCATTGGGATTCCTCTATTTTTCCTGGAGCTTGCAGTGGGCCAGAGAATAAGGAGGGGAAGTATTGGTGTCTGGAATTATATCTGTCCCAGGCTGGGAGGCATTGGATTTGCAAGTTGTATTGTGAGTACCATAGCTGAGTTAAGTGGCTTACAATTGAGGCTGTTTAGAAATGCCTGAATGATGTTTCTTTTTAAGAATGGAATATTCAGAATTTTAACTCAGAACCAGATGAAATAGGCTGAGCCAGATGTGAAAATTTTTAAGAATCTCAAACATGATTGCTACTCACCCACTTCCAACTTTAACGGGATTAGAAGAGGAGAAGGTAATCAGTTCTTTGTCAGAGCTAGTTTGTTCCCCTAAGTACTATATTGAAACCATGTCTCAGAATTTACCTCTCATCACCTTATCCCATGCTTCTTCCATACATCATAAAATCAGGAACAGGTCCTTCAGCCCTTCATACTGACCATCAAGTACCCATCTATATTCTATTTTCCAGCATTTTGCCCATAGCCTTCTATGCCTTGGAACCTCAAGTGCTCATCCAGATGCTTCTTAAATGCTGTGTAGATCATTGCCTCGACCACCCTCTCAGGCGGTGCATTCCAGATTCTATCCACCCTCTGGGTGAAAAAATTCTTCCTCAGATTCCCTCTAATTCTCATCCACCTCACCTTTATGTTTTCTGGATTTTAGACACTTTTGTTAAAGGGAACAGCTTCTTTCCACTTACCCTATCCATGCCCCTCATAACGATATATACTTCAATCTGCTCCCTCCTCGGCCTCCTCTGCTCCAAGGAAAACAAACTCAGCTTATCCAGACCTCCTCGTAGCTGAAACACATCATTTCAGCCAACATCCTGGTGAACAGAATTGCACACAATACTCCAGCTGTCACCTAACCAAAATTATATATGGTTGTACCATAACCTCCCATTTCTTCCATTCTGTGCCCCAGCTAATGAATGTGGGAATCCCATCTGTCTTCTTATCTAATTTATCTACCTGTGCTGCCACCTCCAGGGATCCTTGGACTTGTACACCAAGTCTCTCTGCTCCTCAATTTCATTCAATGCCCCTTCCACTCTCCTTCAGCAACAGATGAAATCCACTCTAGGTTAAGAATATTTGCTAACATCTTCATATTCTTTTTTGTGATAAATGTAAGGGTGCCTCTTGTCATCACCTTACTATTTATGTAATCCTGGCTCTTCTTAATTTTGCAGAAATACGTAGGCAGAAAGTTAATATTATTTGGTATTTTAGTTTGTTCTGTTAACATCTGTTTAGTAAAGGAGAACCTTTTTTACAAAGCTTGTCTTTTTTTATCATGGCCAGTTATGTAATCTGATTGTCATTTATAATAAAGGGCTTCAATGCAACACAAAAGCTTTATTATGGCACATTTATAAAGGATGTTTAGTCACAACTATTCTGAACACATATCCTCAGTCTATCTTCCTGTAATCCAGTTCCTGCAACCCAGTCCCCACTGCCCATTTCATAGTCAGTCCAATACCACTGTGCAACCCCCATCCCAAACTCACAGGCCATTCCCTCTCAACCCATTCCCCGTCTATTCTTCCAGTTTATTTCCTTTAGTCCATCCCACTCCTCAATTCCCTTCTGCTCATTCCTGTCCCAGTGCTCTGAACAACCAGCTCTCCTTCCCTCCTTCCCTGTCAATCTCACCTTCCAGTCAAATTTCATTTTCCTGGAAGTGATTAGTTTGTTGTTAGAGCATAAGAACACAATGTGACTTGATGATACAAGAAAATAGGAGCAGGAATAGATCGCTAGGCCCTTAAACCTGCTCAGCCATTTAATACGAACATGGCAGATCTGCCCCTGGCGTCATCGCCTCTTCTGTGCCATTCCCCTGGGCTTTTAATTCCCTGATCCTTCAAAAATTGTCTGTTCTCTCTTTACATATTCCCAATGATCTGGCCTTCACAACCAGGGTAGAGATTTCCAGGGATTCATCCTCATCTTTGTGAAGTTGCTACGCACCTCAGTTTTAAACAACCAATTCCCTAACCCTAATATCCCATTCAACCACTAGTGGAAACGTCTACCTTGATATCTACCCTGTCATGCCCCTAAAGATCTTTATATTTCAATAAGATCACCCCTCATTCTCCTAAACTCCAAAGAACATAGATCTAATTTCTTTAGTCCCTGGTGATAGGACAAGCCTCACATTCCAGGAATAAAGATTAATATGTCATTCGACTTCCTGACCACTGCCTGCTAAAATGTTGCCATTTGTGCATGACTACATTTAGATCTCTCTGTACTTCACTTATCTGCAGTCTTCCACCATTTAGATAATAGTCTGCCTTTAGATTCCTCTTACTGAAGTACTTGACCCCACACTTTACAAGATTAAACTCTACCTAGCAAGTTTTCAGCCGCTCACTCAACCTATCCATATCCTGTTTTGCAGACCAAACATCCTCATTGCAACATGCCCTCCCACCTATTTTCATGTCATCAATAAGCTTGGATGTCTTACACTCAGGCCCCTTCTCCAGGTCATAATAATATAATTATTTCAACTAATGTAAGTCATAAGTAATCAATGTTAGTTACAAGGCTGCAGAATTCTGCGTTCCCTTTTGTCATTACATGTCATCTGCACTGCTTGGTGCATTACTAACCTGTGGTTAGCCTTAAGTAGGAGTTGATGCAGGGAATGGTGGTTTATTCTTTTCTTTCTCATATAAATAATCTGATTGGACAGCCTTCTTCCCAAGGAAAGCCTCATTATGTAAGTGCAAAGTTAGAGTTTCAACAAGATTGAGAATCCTGTTGGTCAGTGCCACATTCAGGTGCTGTGGAGATGAGGCAAAGTTATTCAGTTAAGGCTTTGGTCCTGCCTAATTCCTTTCTGCTCTGTCTGATACTCAGTCAGTGGTTTCTGTTCCCTTACCAGGTTTGTTTCTTTGTTGGGCTTTACTACAACGTCATCATCGGTTGGAGTATATTTTACTTTTTCAAATCTTTCCAGTCTCCCCTCCCATGGAGTGAGTGTCCACTAATCACCAATGGCACCGTTACCAGTAAGTAATTGATTTCATTCAGTGGTGGGGACAGTAATTCTATGTCTCCTATTCTTTCTCTTTTTCAGTTTATCTTCTCTGAATGTTCTGATTCCAGGAATGTACAGAGTTGATGAGGATGGGAATATAATACATTGGTTTAATGGCAGAAATATCAACTTGAATCCCATGCTAAGTTACTGGAAGGCAGACTCAGTGGTTCTATGCAGAACCTTGATAACTTTCCTTTTAATTAAGGATTAAGCTCTTCTTGTGTTTCCTCACGCCCCACCCTTTCTGGTTTATGAGATGGATACAAAGTTTTAAAGAGGAGGTTCACTACATGTTTGTACTTTGTAGAGTTGAATTTTTTTCTCTGATCACTGAGTGAGAACCTGAAGTTGTGGTCCCGATTCAGGATCTCTTGTTTTGATACTGTTGGATCTAGTTTTGTGTGATACTCTCTCCATAGATAGGGCTGGGGTCAGAGAGCTCAGAAGATAAATGCCATTTGTCCCATGAAATTCTTTTTCTAATGATAAAGTTGTCCTCAGGACTCTGTAACAAAAGAAATTGCTGGTAATAGAATTTCTCAGATGCGGTCTCTTCCTTGGGCAATGTCACTCCTGAGGTATTACCTTGAATCGTTCCTCAGCGTCTCCCTTACTAACTCAGCCTCTCTGTTCAATAAAGTCCTTCTTTCTGTACATGAACAACACTATTGCAGATATTCAGATATACTTCCCCGAGCAATTCCTGTGATTGACTAACTGTGTGTGGCTATGGGTTTGTGCTTCTGGACAAACAGAAACATAGAAACACTTGAAAATGCATTAATCTTCTTTAAGCATTCAATAAAATTGGTGCTGACACTAATATGACTTTTTTTGTTCTTCTATCAGTCATAGAACCAGAATGTGACAAGAGTTCAGCTACAACTTACTTTTGGTATAGAAATACGCTAAACATCTCCAACAACATTAATGATGGAGGTGGTCTCAATTGACTCTTTGTTTGTTGTCTGCCTGGTTTATTGTAGGATTATGCACAATCAAGGGCATCCAATCATCTGGCAAGGTAAATCTTTCGGTTCAAATAGGGAGAGAACAGAATGTTCTTTGATTTTAACCATACTCTGAGATTGTTTAATGAGATTGCATAGAATAAATTTTATTGTCTTTATGACTCATATTGCAATCATCTTTGGAGACTTTGAGAGCATATTTATGGAGCTTAATCTGTCTCTAACCTGTAGTGCATTTTCTTTGAAGACTTCAGAGGGATGAAATTGAACTACCTTTACTGCCTATTTAACTTGTGCTTGACAATCCCTTGGAATGTTTAACGGGGTTTTGTAAAAGATTTTGTATTTATCCCATGCTGTATCTGCCCCAGGAGTGTTTGATCGGGCAGTGTTATGGGAAACACAAGAAACTGCAGATGCTGGAATCTGGAGCAATTCAGCAAGTTAGGCAGCATCTGTAGAGGGAAGCGGACAGTCAATGTTTTGGATTGAGACACTCCACCAGTTTTATTCTATATATAGTGGTTAAGTTTTTGAAGCTCGACTGACATAGTGTTTTGAGCGTAATAAAGTAGTATTTTGATTGTATCTTTGCTGGTTCCCTGTGATTTCTTAGGTACAATTCCATATATTCATTTTTTTCAGGTGATGTATTTCAGTTCTCTGTTTCCATACGTTGTTCTGGTATGTTTCCTGATTCGAAGTCTCCTACTCAGAGGTTCAATTGATGGAATTCTTCATATGTTCACTCCTAAGGTATGTTAGCTCCTGCATTACTATTTGGGATTCACTTTATAAAGCAAATGGTTGTTGGTAAGCTCAGTGTTGCTGGAATGGCTGTTGCCAAGTGTTTGGAACACCATAAGATGCTCTCATTCCATGTGAGAGCCTCTGGCTTTATCCTGCTTCCTGGGGGTAAATGCCCCAGCACACCGTGAATCTAGATGGTGACAGTGAAGGTGTAGATGAGAGCAGAAATTATCTTTGGAAGGGAGATACCGCAAAGACCAGAGCTCCCCTTCTCCCACAGATATCTGTGTCACAAAAAGAGAGGTAGGGAATGGGCTGTGATCTTGTCAGTTTATTACTTTGTAAATTAAATTTAACACAAAAGAATTGTTTATTGCACACATTCAGTAAATACTGATGAAGTTGGTTCATTTGGGATTAATTTACATTGTAAGAAAGAGTGTAGAGGTAAAGCTTTGGTATTAAGGATTCCTTGTCTTTGTCTACTGCAGCCAATTAATTGGACTGAAGCCCAGTATGATTTCTATTGTGTTGTCCATTTTTAATTCTTTTTTGTCCTGCATCAGAACTTCCTTTCTTCTTATTTTTGATGCCTGTTGTCACTTCTTGATATGACTTAAAATCCAATAAACAGGCAGGCACAGGTACAATTGTGGAGCCCAATTCACTGTCCTATTGAGGTCAGTGAACTTTCTACAATCGAAATTGTGGCCTTAAGGCCTATGTAGCTCTGACCCAGCTCCTATCCACTACAATGAGGACAAAGTTTCACTTGTACTTACATTAAGCTGGCCCTTATTTATATTGTTGACTTGTCATTGCAGTTGGAGAAGATGATGGAATCACAGGTATGGAGGGAAGCTGCTACACAAGTCTTCTTTGCTCTTGGTCTTGGGTTTGGGGGAGTCATCGCATTCTCCAGTTACAACAAGAAAGACAACAACTGCCATTTTGATGCGGCCCTTGTCGCTTTCATTAATTTCTTCACCTCTATTCTGGCAACACTTGTGGTGTTTGCGGTCCTGGGGTTCAAAGCCAATGTGATGAATGAGAAATGTGTCATAACGTAAGTTTATCTAAACTTTATGGAATATTTATTCTGTGTACTGAAATATGAGGGAAAATTTTAATTCTCAAAAAATGGCTGAGTTGCTATCAGGTGAGATACAAAGGTGTTTCCTGCACTGTTTCCCATCCACAGGGATCCAATGTGCTTTCACACAATTATGCCTTCTAATCATAAAAATGTTAATACTCAGGAAAATGCCTTTCTTTCCTCTCTCTTGCAGCTGTGGTGTTATTGCCATTATTCCTGAGTGTTTGTGCACTGTGCACTCACTCTTTTTCTCCATTGTAAGAACGACAAAGGCTTCTGCACTCGTCAGTTCTGACTTCAGCAGTACGATATTACAAAGCATCCACATCTTAGAAACCATTCAGATCAAAAGATCTGTTCTGATGTTTATCTAGCACACCCACCGTACTTCATTACACTTAACAGGATATCTCCTGTTCCTTTCTACGTCATGTGTTTACGTAGGTTCCCCTTACTTTGTTTGCTTCAACCACTCCAGCTGGTAGCAAATTCCACATTCCCATAACTGCCTTAAATAGGGCGAGCAGAGGCAAGATATTTCCCTTAGCAGGTGGTTTATTGATGTGAACCACAGATTTAATATTTTGGACAAAAGATGCGCTGTTGTGATCTGGAACTCACTGCATCCATGCATGATGGAAGCAGAATTAGGGTTTTCATTGGCAAATGGGGAAAATAATTTGCAGGGCTATGGTGACAGAGTGGGGAATGGGACCAACCCCATCACTCTACCTCGAACAGGTGTGGACTGACTGACCTCCTCTGTACTTTAGGAAATCTGTTTACTATTTACTCATGCCAGTTCAATTTTCTCAATTACTGGTGCCATCTCGCCAATCTCTATTCCCCATTCACAGCAGCCTTCCTCTCCCACAGTTCTCATACCAGCCACCTGTGCCAATGTGGTACCCACTATTATAAAGTTTGATTTTTTGCAGAACTGTTCTCACTTCTGTGCTCTTTTTTTGAAGCCCTATAAATGGTTCCTTTTTGCAGTAGCTATCCATTCCCTTTTAAAAGTCACTATTGAATCTGCCTCTACCAATTGTTTTTTGCACAGTATTTTCCAGGTCACAGTCCGCTGTGTAAATATTGTTTTCCTCAAATTGCCTCTTGTTATATATTTCATTTTCTTAAATTGGATTCCTCTGGCTGAAATTACCTGCTGGCAGTGGAAACTATTTCTTATATCAATTTACTTGCTTTTGAATGCCACAATTTAAAACTCCCCACATCCTTTTCTGTTTTAGGGAAGGTGACATCAGCTTCTCCCATCTCTACATTCTGAAATCCTTTATTCCTGGTACAGTTTTACAATATCATCTCTGCACATCTCCTAAGGCATCTTTCCTTAAGCATAGTGCCAAGAATTAAACAGAGAATATAGAACAGTACAGCACAGGAACAGGCCATTTGGCCCACGATGCCTGTGCCGATCATGGTGGCAATTTAAACTGGACATCTGCCTGCATGTGATCTATATTCCTCAATTACCTGCCTGCTCATGTGCCTGTCTACTTGCTTCTTAAATGTTGCAATCATATCTGCTTCCACCACCTCCCTTGGCAATGCTTTCCAGCCCCCACTCTCTGTATAAAAAAACTTGCCATGTAAATCTCCTTTAAGCATTCCCCCTCTCACCTTAAAACTATGCCCTCTAGTATTTGACATTTCCACTCCAAGAGAAAGACTAATTGGACACATTACTCCAGCTGAGGCCTGACCTCAGCATTTATTTCTCTCATTTATGATCTCTCATTTATTTCTGTAGTCAAGTAATCCAAATGTCTTTTTACCAGACTTCTGAATTTGTCGTGCTACCTTCAATGATTGGAGTACATCCATCCCTAGACTCTGAATCCATGCATACATTTTAACTCCAAGAAATGGCTTGTGTATTTTTGGATCCAGGTCTCAGGATGAAGAGGATTTTACTAATTTTGTGTTAATTCTGATAGTTTAAAAATAGCTTTAATTATGTAATTGTGCATGGTGCTCGGGTAATCTACCATTTCATGAATGTGACACCAGTGCAAGCTCCTGCCATCTGTGTGTGCGTAAATCTATTGTCTTTGATTGTATTTTCCAGTGCTTGTGACAATGAACATTCCAAAAGCCCTTAACTAAATCATTACATTTTTTCTGTTGCTTTTATATGCCACAAATGTCTAAAGGCACAATACATCACAACTCAGGACAAAAACAAAATTAAATCCTAGAGTTTGTTCTGATTAACTAAAGGAATAGTGTTCTCTCTGGAGCAAAAAAACAAACTGCTGGAGGAACTCAGTGGGTCAAGCAGCATCTGTAGGGGAAAAGGAATTGTTAATGTTTCGGGTCAGGACGCTGCCTCCACAGATGGGGGGCTCAATCCACTGAGTTCTTTCAGCAGTTCGTATTTTGCTCTTGATTACAGCATCATCGGTCTCTTGTGTCTCTAGCGTATTCTCTGATTGGATTGGTTGTAGTTATGGGATGTGTTAATGTAAAGACAGTGCAATATTATGAAGCTAATTTAGTTGTGATAAAGAAACATAGGAGCAGGAGTAGACCATTCAGCCTTTGAGGTGGTCCACCATTCAGTACGATTGTGACTGATCCTTTATCATAATGCCACACTCCTGCTCTCTCTCCACTGTCCCTTGATCCCTTTATTTATTGAAAAGTCTGTCCCTTTCTTAAATATATTCAGTGACTTGACCTCCACAATTTTCTGTGGTAGAGAATTACACAGCTTCACAATTGTCTGAGTAAAGAAGTTTCTCTCCTCTCAGTCATAAACATTTTACCTCACATCCTGGATCTAGTTTGTCCAGCTTTTTCAGAATTTTACCAAGCTCTCATCTGATTCTGTTACAGTGCATAGATATTCCATAGATGTTCTATGACAATGAAGGAAATCACTTGCACTCATCAAATTAATGCCAGCTCATTAACTAATCCCTTTCACCCACTAATTTTCCCTGTAACCTGTTCTCCCCATATTCCCACCAACTCCCCCAGATTCTATCATATACATAATAGGGGCAATTTACAGTGGCCAATCAACCTACTATCCAGCACACGTTTGGGATGTGGAAGGAAACCAGAGCACCGGAGGGAATCTCATGTAGTTACGGGAAGAATGTACAAAGTCCACACATTCAGCACTCAAGGTCAGGATGGAACCCGGTTTACTAGAGCTGCAAGGTTGCAGTCCAGTAGCTGTGCCACTGCCCTATAAGATGGTCCTTTCTTGCCAGCGATCAATCTGGTGAACCTATGTTGCACTCCCTCTGTGGTAAGTATATCCTTTCTTAGGTAAGGAGACAAAAACTGCACATAGTACTCCAGGTTTGGTCTCAGTAAGGGCCTATATAATCGTAATAGCATATCCAACTGATACCTGTGGTTGAATATCTCATTGACATTTAAGTCTAGAACTCAGTTTGTGCTTTCCTCATTGTAGTCTGTGCTTGATTCTACAAGAAATAGCCTAGATTTTTCTTTCTCCTTTGGCAGGAATTCTGAAAAGATTATTGGATACCTGAATTCCAAAGTCCTGAGCCACGATCTGATTCCACCACACATCAATTTCTCACATCTCACAGCCTCTGATTATGCAGAAATGTACAGTGTCATAAAGACAGTGAAGGAAGATCATTTCAAGGAATTAGGGCTGGACACATGTCAGCTGGAGGATGAGCTAGATAAGGTGAGACTGGCACAAATGTCCATTTCACCAGAATGTTGAAACAGTGAAAGAAATGAAGGGATGAAGGATAGATTAATTTTTCTGTGGATATGCTCAAAAAGCTTGTGATTTAATATGTTTTACATATATTATGAAGTTTGATGTACAGCATTCTGTTGTTTTTACTGAAACCGCTGATTCTCGATGTTTTCGAGGGGGAATTTTATCTGTCATACATTTATCTTTTTTAAAATGAAATAGCAAGGCAATGTGTTGCTGTAAAGTCAGAGTGGAAAAGAAAATATTGACCTAAAGGAATAACCAGTTCCTCTGAAGGGGCACTGCCTTCTCAGACAGCAGACAGTGCCTATAATTTAAACAGTCTGTCATATACTTGCATACCTTATACACCCAAAAACAATGAGGAATGGATTCAGAATCTCAATGGAGGAGAGGAATCTCAATTTCAGCTGCAATTGTCCGCTCTTGTTTATCATCTATTAGAGTTCAACACGCAGAGGGTCACTGCAGGGAAAGCAGTTTGAGTGAGCTTCCTGATAGCCTATCCTGCTTGAGGTCAAAAGCCTCATGAAACAACAGCAGCTATCTCAAAACCATTGCCTTTTAGTTCTTTATTGACGTTGAATTGCAAAGGCCTCAAGACCTTAATGGAGAAAGACCTCATCTCTTAATGTGATCAACTCAGTTGCTTATTCACAACATACCTCCCCAGATAGTACTTCATTTTCATTCATGTTATCTCTCCATTACTCTCTTTCTCCCCCCTCCTGCCACTAAAGAAAGAGATTGACACTTCATCTCAGATTTGAACACTGGCTCCAGAATAAGATTTCAATATTACTGATTAGAAGTCCCTGTAGGATTTGCAAATTCATTGAAGCTTTTTTGTAGGAACATTTCTTAATTAAGTGGCTGGTGGGATTCAGTTATTTTAAATGGATTATGAATGACTTCCTGTAATTTCCCTCTTGAGCCTCAGTATCTGACATAGGTGCAGTATTTTGTCTTGTGAGGTAAAATCTCCTGTCACTATTTGTTTTGCCACCATTCTTGGGCCCTTTGCCCATTCCTGTAACAATCATGCTTTCCCCACCTGTGTTATTTACCCTCTTAATTTTCCCCACCTCTGCCATGTCACACCTGGTCCTGTTCCTGCCAGTTCAATGCTACACTTCGCAGTATTTTTATCCTTGCCCCTGGCACATCTCAGATATCACATTTTGCTTTAGCCCAATCTATGCCATGACACATTGACACTATTCCCACAAATGGCTTTTGTGCTGCACTATTTTCAGTCTTGCCTTTCACATCCTGTATTAATCTGCGCCATAGTGTACACCATGTCCATCCATGCCCGTCATACGTGCACTAGTTCTATCTTTAACCCATCATACCTCATATACCCATGCCTTGTTACACTGTTTCTGTTTACACTGTAACAGCATGCACCATTCTCCTCCCCTGTGCCCAGTCATATCGCACACTATGTTCACCTGTGCTCAGCCATGCCTCCAAACATTGTCGACTGTTGGCACTAAGCAGTTTTACCTGAAATGTCCATAAGTTAATACATGGGATCATACTTATAAATTACAGACAACTAAATAAAATAGAAAATGCAGAAAGAAGTGACGTATTAATGGACAGATCAACAAAAGGATTAAGGGTGTAGGTGGAACAAG
Organism: Rhina ancylostomus; assembly: GCA_030265395.1. Lineage (NCBI taxonomy): Eukaryota > Metazoa > Chordata > Chondrichthyes > Rhinopristiformes > Rhinidae > Rhina > Rhina ancylostomus. The sequence continues at coordinate 16,224,584 of JARFYF010000053.1, read as the reverse complement.
ATCTCCACTGGTTCTGGTCAACAACTGGGATTTGAGATTATTTCAAATACATCAAGGGAATATTGTGAATGGGGGGAAAGATAGGCTGAAGTAAATAATGTAGAAAGTATATCTGCATTGTTTGAAGAGAATATTGTAGATTGGAGGGCTGGAGGAATTGAAGGGAATATTATGGAAAGGAGTGCTAAAGTGGTGAAGGAAATACTGTAGGTGGGGTGAGGTGAGATGGACTGAAGATCTTCTCTTGCCTGAGATTGTTCGGCAGATCCAAAAGTTGCTCTCAATGGTTCACAGAGTGCAGTGTAGCAGCCTTGTCTGGTATAATTAGTGGAAGATGCAACTTAACCCATTTATAAACTATTCTCACTATAACATATTATGAAAATATGACTTATTGAATAAGGTGTCATTTAGATTTTAATCCATAATTTTCACTTAGTACCTTTCTAGTCCTAAGCAAGTATTTTTATAATGTGGTTTTGGTTTCCTCAGATATTTGTTTCAAAGCAATATAAGTATTTAAAATGGTTTTCTTTAAATTTTGCTTATGATAACTCCTCTACTCATCTTGTGTGTTTTTGTTTTGCTCAGAACGATGCTTTAAAAAAGTCAGTTAACAAAAAGTTATTTATTTGCTGGTTCGCTTTCTTCAGTGTGATTGGTTGGTCAACTTGCTTGATGACATCAGTATTGTGGGTTCCAGGGATCCCCTAGAACTGACAGTCAACAATAGTTTCCATCAAGGAAGGTGAAATGCATCTCTGTGGGGTAGTTTTCTTTGAGGCTCTTCCCCCTCGAAACTGACTACAAAGTTGGAGCAAATCTGAATAAAGACATGTGAATGAGCCTGAGGGCAAGTGTAAACAGAAAAGTTCACCTTGTAAAACTAGGGCAATTCGGAGCCTAATTCACATACAGATCACCAACTATTTCCAAAGTAAGAACTTTGGTCAAAATTTTTGATACTTTATTGAAATCTCCCTGATGTCTCGGTTGATTACTGGCTTGCAGTTTGACCTGCAACAGTTATACTGTTACGACTATTCACTTAATCTTTCTGATCTCTTGCAGTCGGTACAGGGAACATGCCTGGCATTTATTGCCTTCACAGAAGCAATGACCCATTTCCCAGCT
>JARFYF010000053.1:16176310-16193670 GCA_030265395.1 Rhina ancylostomus | reverse complement strand
GGCCAGGTTAACTACAGACACGTATGAGAAGGGGCATCCTGTTCTTCAATGGAAAATAGCGGCACGATAGCATAGCGGTTAGCATAATGCTATTACAGCGCCAGCAATCGGGATTCAATTCCGGCCGCTGTCTGTAAGGAGTTTGTACGTTCTCCCTGTGTCTGCATGGGTTTCATCCGGGTGTTCCGGTTTCCTCCCACATTCCAAAGACGTACGTGTTAGTGGGTGTAATTGGGCAGCATGGGCTTGTTGGGCTGGAAGGGCCTGTTACTGTGCTGTATAAATAAAGTTGTTGTGATACAGAAGGAGGGCAGTCAGCCCCAAGAGTCCATGCCATCTTCCAACAGTTCCCAACAGAACAATCCCAGTCCCACTCTCCCCCTTATTTCCCTGTGGTCCTGCATTTACTTTCTCTCATTGGCCATCTGATGTCAACCTAAGTCTCTTTGGGACCCTTGAGAAAAAGACCATCCCCTCTGTGATTGATGTGATCCTTCAGCCTTTTCCAGATGCTGCCCAGTAAACTCGGGAGTGTTCTCATTGGGACAGCTGTGGTAGTGAAAAACAGTTTCAAACATCCAGAAGGATGCTAGTGGTTTTGTGGTTTGCCTTTAAGAGCCGGCTGAAGAGCTTCCAGCAGTGTGTTGAAGTGCTGGAAGCAGCCAAAAATTCAACTTCTGTAATCTGTTGTTCTGAAACAGAGTGACGTTGCAGGATAGAACCTGACAATGCTGTTTTTTTAAATCAGTGCTAGCTAACAAATGTTGGAAATTAAAGAATTAAAGTTGAGGAGCCATGTAACAATGTTTTAATGTCCAAAATGCAGTGCAGACCAGTGTCTAGGCCTGTGTCTTATCAAGGTAGTGAGATTCCATACAGCAGATGGCGCCATTGGATCATGATCAATTTTGCCTTGCTGCAGACAGGAGCGATCAGGGACGTGTGGCCAGTAGAGTCAACATCCAGATATAATGTCTCAGGCAGAAACATGAAATTCAGAGCCAGAATTTGTGAGGAATTAAATGTCAGGGACAATTGAGCAGGCTGACTCTTCTTTCTATGGAGATTTGAGACAGAGATTTTTATTATTGGAGAGTAGACGTGTAGGAACTGTACCTATTAGTAGTGATTCCAGAACAAGGGGAACTAAATATAAGGCAGTCACAAACAAATAACACAAATAATTAGAATGAATTTCCTTACACTAGGTTTGGTGAGAATGTAGAAGCTACTTGCTTGAAACATGGAGCATCAAAACACTTGAGTCATTTAGTACGTACAGAAGGGAAAGGAAAACAAGGGTATAGGAGGGGTAAGGGCAGGAAGAAGGAATTTGTGTGGATTATAACTACCAACACCAATAGGCCAAAGTATCTGCTTCTGTGCGATGCTATAAACATTTTAGTGGGGAATTTCACCTCAGAAATGATTGGTTTGAGTTAGGAAAGCTATAAAAATGTTATTAAACTGAAAAAGCCTTCCATTTCCAACTTAACGTAAGGAGGTTGGGGCTGCTCCCAAGAGGCAGGTTAGTTAGTTAAGTTTTATAATGTGGACCTCAGGTTTCATCTTTGTTTCCTGTCTGGTGGTGATTCCTGGATCTCCGGACGCTTAGGAATAAATGAGGATGACGATTACTGGATGTAGGAGCTAAGTTTCTTCTGAATTGTATACTGGATCTAGATTTCCTCCTACTCCCTACCCTCTCCAGGCCCACTCCTTTCCAGGATCATACACTCCCTACAAATCCCTTTCTCCTGCAGCCGCAGGCCTTTTAACGCTCACACTTCTGATCTCCTGGCACCACCTCCAATCTCTGCCACTTCCCTACTTACACCTTACCGTTCCCTTGCACACTCTGGCTTCCATCTCAATGTGTCTCTTGTCCTCCAACCAATCTGCAGCCTCAACTCATTATCTCAGTTCATGCTGCGGATATTAATTCTCAAAGGGATGTTAATAATTTGACAAGTTTGAAATAGGCATCACTGAATTCTCCATGATTTTCCTCTAATAACTAATAAATGGGCTGAAGTAATGAAGCTGAGATACAGTTCAAGCTTTGCAGTGTGAATCAGTGTCTACGGAACAGCAGGTTCCACCATCCCCTCCCTGTTTATCTGGTTGCCTTCTCCTCAGATTGGCAGAGTCAATTTACTCATTGGATATTCTGTTTGCCTCTACTTAAAATAAAAATAACCTGGCTGACAGTCACAATTAGTTCTCTAAAAGCTTCATTAAAAGCTAAATTCTACAATGTATACACAGTATGTATAATCAGCACTCATCTTTCAATACGTGCATTGTACCATCAATCCAATGCATTATTTTACAATGCATCAATGGCAGCTTGAAAGAATGAACTTTGAAATAAGGTTATTTGAAATCACCCTATCTTTTACCTTAAATAAAAGATAAAATTCCATCCAGAATGCTATCATGCTTCATTAAACCTGAAGGAAAAATGATCTTGCATTACATGAGCTCAGGACATCCTACAGCACCTTACAGTCAATGAAGATTTCTTGAAGTACAGTCGATGTCATGACGTAGGAAGCGTGGCAGTCAATTTGAGCACAGCAGGTCTCACAAAACAGCAAAGTTATAACAAAGTAAAATTTGTTTTGGTGCTGGGAAAATTAAAGGGGAAGGAGGAAGGGGCTATGAAGAAGAGAGAAGTGATGAATTAATGAGAATTTGAATATTATTCTGGGAAGATATATTCAGAATCTTAGGAGAACAAGAGGAGAATTCTGAAGGACAAAAGAATAAAGCATTTTAATAATAATTTATTTAAGACAAAAGATCAGGTGGTTTCAGGCAAGTCTCTTCAAAGCTAATTCTCTCAAGCTGCTATCCAGTGAAAGAAGTGGTTTAATAAGTTACAAGCCATTTCTGAAGACAACTAATTATTGAATGGATTGTGAAGCTAGGACATTATTGGAGGTAAATGTATTCTGAGCAAAGCTGTAAAGATTTACTGAGACATTAATGTACCTCTGAGCTGCACAATCATTCCACTGTGACGGTATTTACTCTCTTAAATTCTTAATGATCTTGTGAGGGTTCTGAGTATTTATGTTGATTATTGGTTAGTTTATCTCTTTCACCTTGCTCAAAGTATTTCCAACAAGATTCTCAAATGTGTGAAAGGCATTCAGACACTTATGGTGCCAGACTCCCTGGAAGCAAGGACATTAGTTCATCCCACTCCATCAGGCTGGATCTTTGACGATAGATGTGCACTGGGATATGTTTGCTCCTGTACAGAACCTCCCTGCCCTTGTTATCAGGCATTGACCTACTTGTTTTAAACAGCTGTACTGGGAGAGCTGAAAGACAAATTTAGTACATATAAATTAATGTTTATGTATGGACTACATCAGTTGGGAAATGTACTTACCCTGAAACAGATAAAGTAATCTTAAATTTGTTTTAATGAGTTACTGACCTCTCGTCAGAGTTTCTGGTTCAGTTCAATTATCTTTTATTTCTGCCCCTGTGCTGTTACTAATAACTGTTAATTATCTTCAATTCCTTTTCAGGATATGGGCAAGGCTGGCAAGAACAGCATCTGTTGGTCATCCCTAGGCATTCTAGATGATGGGAGTGATGGGAGTCTGCACCTTGAAGCATGGTAGTCAGATTTCTGTTTAGTGGTGAATTCCAAAATGTTTCTCCAGTGAGGATGAAGCAATGGCTAATATACCATTAGTGTGAGACTGAAGAAGGACCTGGGAGATGATGGTGTTTCAATGCTCCTGTTGAACTCCTAGGCTAGGTGGTGCACTTTGAGGACCTGGTACCTGACCGAGTTGCTAATATTCAACCTCTGGATAGTACAGGCAATAGCCATGGCTTACCAATGTAGGAAGATATGAATAATCAGGGGGAGTTGGCACCTTCAGGAACTGTACCCCAGGGAGAGTTGGCACCTTCAGAAGATGTACCCCAGGGAGATAAGAGTCATAGATCGAGTGGACAGTCAGAGACTTTTTCCCAGTGCGACAATGACTAACACGAGGGGACATCATTTTAAGGTGATAGTGGTGGGTGTGTGGAATGCACTGCTGGCAGAGGTTGTGGTGGCAGATATATTAGGGACATTTAGAGACTCTTATATAGACACATGAATGATAGAAAAATAGGGGGCTATGTGGGAGGGAAGGGTTAGATAGATCTTAGAGCAGGATAAAATGTTGGCACAACATTGTGGGCCGAAGGGCCTGTACTGTGCTGTAGTGTTCTATGTTCTACGTTCCAATTTCTAACTGTACCCCAGGGAGATTCAGCACCTTCAGGAACTGTCCCCCAGGGAGAGTCAGCACCTTCGGGAACTGTACCCCAAGGAGAGTTAATACCTTCAGGAACTATTCCTCTTTAAGTTTAGCCACCTTCATGCACTGCACTCTTGCATTTTTCAGGGGAAGGAGGGAATATTGAGAAGCCTGCAATGGGGTCAGAATAATTGCTGAGAGGTTAGTTCTGAACTTTGATGCTCATTAATTATAACTTCAGTCAGTGTTCATTAATTTTAACAATAGTGTTGAAATTACTTTTTAATCCTTATCAGTCACTGTGACTTGCCTGTGTCTTCTCCTGCAAACCTTACAGATATGAACATAAGAATGTAAGCAATAGAAGTAAATCTTCCAGCCCCTCATTCCTTCTCCATCATTCAACAAGCTCATGGCCGATCTTTTACCTCAGTGACACCCACCTGCACCAACCTCATGGCCCTTGATTCCCTTAAAATCTAAAAACCTACACAGGAAGACATAGTGCTGGCAGGTCACATGAATTTGCTGCTGGATTTGCATCAACATTAGTGTAGAGACAATATTCCTGCAGAGCAGGATCCCTGCTGGACCAGTGTGACTGAGGAACAGGATTCTGCTGGACCTGTGAGACAAAGGAAAGGTCATGTGTTGTGACAGAATGAATAAATGGCAAGATCTCTGCTGGGATAGTAGGACAGGACCTGTCCTGAGACAGTGTAACTGAGAAACAGGATTTCTGTTGGATATCTGGTGGGACTATGACTGAATGATTGGGCCTTTGTTGAGACACTCATTCAGCAGCTGTATCTCTGCTTGGACAGTATGACTGAGAGACAAGTTATGACCCAGAACAATGTGTCATCAATGGAGTTTATGCTGGGATAATGCAACTAAGGGGTGGGATAGGTGTTGGAAGAGAGTTACTGAGGTGAAGGGGAGGGGTCAATCTATGAGAAGCAGAATGACAGAAATTGGGTCTATGCTGGGAAAGAGGAAAGGGATTTAAGGCCAGGATTTATTGACAAACTGAACTAGTGCTGGGATGGAGTGATTGAGGGGGAAGGATTGGTGGAGGTTCCTGACCGAAGGGGCCACGGGTGGCTCTGCTGGTACAGTGGCTAAGAGGCATCTCTGCCATGACAGAGCTACTGAGGAGGCAATCTACAGCAAGAAAACCCTGAAATGCAGGGTCTGTGTTCTGATGGAGTTACTGTGGCACAGGGCTTGTGCTGGGCGAGAATGACCATTGCAATTGAGATGTCTGTCCCTTGCTGCCACCTCGCGTTGTTCCTGTTTTACTAGACAAAGTAAAATGTGCCCTGAAACCACATAACAGTGAAAGCCGTACCAATTCAAGCAGCAGCAGGGCAGAGGTGCACAGGGTATTAACTGCAACTCATTGTGTTTGTTTTACAAAAGTGAAATGGGTGCAATGAAGACCAGTCTTGGGGACCAACATTCCACACCTTAAAGTTGGCCTTGGAATTGGAATTGGTTTATTATTGTCACTTCACATCAGGTATCGACGATGGTCAGTATATTAACATGCTTAAGGCCCATTTACTGTCACAGCTCAAACACTGATCACCATTAAGCATTGTTGTGGTGCTGGGAGCAGCATCGGTAGCTCACTCATCAACTCAAGTCAGACTGTGTCATAAACTCTGGAGAGGCCCATGAGAATAAGCCAAATAAAATCATTCTCAAATTGGATAACTGTTGCCTCTGGCACTTTCTTAACAGATTGGGGTTTCAGACCTGATAATTAATGATGTTAATCATGAAAGTTTCACAAATGTAACAGCCACCTTAATGTATCTGCCTTCCCATCAGGCCTTCTCCATCCAGTCTTCTGTTCCTATTCATTTTTCTGTTACATGCAATCAATAACTCATTAAGTGAACCTTGAATGTGCTTCTTATTTACTCTTATCATTGAGCTGACTGCACTGTGTGAAAACAAGGACATAGTGACCTCCCTCCAGACACAGACTACTTTGCACCATTGGAAAATATCATCAATCAGAATATTCCTCAGAGCCTGGATCACACTTCGCTGACTAGCAACCCTTCACCAAGAATCCCATCGCTCCTTATTGGTATTCATTGTCAATTCTGCATCTGAAAGCCATGAGGTTTCTGCCACACTTCTGGTATGTGATGTGAACATTTTATAAGGCTCCTTCATGATCATGCCCCAACCTGTTCTACAATTCCAATGCTTCACTTTCCAATATCCTGGATCCTTCCAAAATCCCTGTCATTCTCACCAGTAGTCAGGTATCCATGACTCTTCTATTATTTGAGCCCCTTTTCATTATACCAGTATTGTGGCTCTTCATATTATCCCATTGTCTATCTAATTTTCTGGACCCCCTGTTCAGTATTAAGGCTCCAATCCAATATCCCACCCCATCCCAATATCTAAGGGTCTTCCAGTAATCCACTATCACCACCAACACAACATGACTCATGAACTCTCTCACATCGACCTGACTAGTTTGCAATATCCAGGTAATCTCCAAAACTCCCACTTCTCTGTGGTTCTGATGCTTAGACTCAGCCACCATCTTCGTGTGAGTGAATGCAACAGAAGATGGAAATGTCTACTTCCTATTAGGGGAGGCTATAGTTAAACTTGAACTATTTGCAATTAAAATCCAAAGGTCTCTCAGAGACAGGCATCATGTGATGGAAAGTTTGGTGATGGGTATGCTAGTCACTGGCCCCTCAGAAACTGGTGTGGATTACAAAGTATGATCCCACTGTAAACTAGTGGATCTCCTGGCAGCTGTTCTAGGTTTGCTCATTTATCTTCTTCTGATTATCTTTCCAGGGTTTTACTAAATCAAGGGAGGGACAGATCTTTCCACTGTGTATTAGCTGAGATGAAATGCAAACTGTTTTTGAAAAGGATCCTATTTATTGACCTGGAACATCCTTTCTGGGCATGTGTAGGTTACAGGGTATTTGGGAAATTATTTTTCTGCAGACTGCAGAACCCAACTGCAATCATCTTGATTTATCTGAAGCATTTAAAATTGACAAAAAGTGATTTTTATAATTTTGTTTTCCAATTTGTATCCTGAGCTCTGTCATTTAAAGGAAGGCAGTCCAATTGGGAAGTTACCAACTAATTTAATGATGAAAGGAAAACTATAAAGAATGCTGGATTACTTTTGATGACATGTTCATAATTAAGTAAATTTTGGAGAGTGCCTGCTCTCCCATTAATATAGATGATAATTGCTCTAAACATCTGGCAGCTTTTAGGCTCCACATCCCTCAGTTTCTTACCCTCCAAAAGTTTATTGATCTGACCTTTGAAAACTCCAATCAAACCCCACCATCCACTGCGGTCTGGGGTAAAGTATTCCTGGTGTCCACTACCTGCTGTTTGAAAAAGTCCTTTCTGATATCACCTTGAAAGGCCATAATCTAACTTTAAGATTAAGACCCTGGCTCTGTACTCCCCATTAGAGGAAATATTTCAGTGCCCGGCTTTTCAAATCCTTTCCCCATTTTAAACACCTCTGTTAGATTCCTGAACCCTTGAAACTCAAGTTAATGCAATTACATAACCTCCCCTCATAATTTACATCTCTTAGTATTATTTTGGAGGACTATTGGAGTATTGTTATTATTCTGGTCCAATGCCAAAGTATTTTTTTGAGGTACATTGTCCTGAATTGAACACTTTTCTCCAAATATAATCATAGCAGAGCTCAGTGCAGGTCCCAACCCTTATATCCTGGCCCCCATGAGTTAGGCCAAAATTCCATTCATTACTTTTTTGTGCCTGTTTGTTGGAATTTTCTATTTGTCTACTCAGTTCACTAAATTTCTATGCTCCTCCATAGTTCCTCACTTTCCAGCACTTAGAAAATACTCTGATCTATCCAAAGTTCCACATTTACCCCCAATGAACTCCAACCATTGTAGTTTAACCCACTTATTTAACCTAACAAAACCCCCTGGTAACTTCCTGTTCCTATCTCTGCAATTTTCTGCAGTGTCATCAGCAAATTTAGATAAATAGCTTTCTGTTTCTTCATCCCAGTCAAATTATGGGCATAATGAAATGCTGAGTTCCCAAACCAGATCAAAGGAGGAGCCCCCAGTCACATCCTGCCAAATGACAATCTTGATCATGGTTCTCACTCTTGGACTCTTATCTAATCATGTAGTTTCTCCTGGCACAAGTTGATTCCAAAATGATTCACTTTTTTTTTCAAATAATCTTATGTGCCACTTCATAGTGGGATCGCACCTTGTAGCACACTATCACCAGTCACTCCAGCACATCATTCACTACCTGTCACCCACCATCCCAATTCCACAATACCCACCATACATCGCCTCCCACCCTCTCCCATCTGTCACCTGTTATCTATCACCTGCCGAACATCCATTTTGACTTCCATCACTCACTACCTGTCCTGGACCCACCCAATATTCTGTTCAGTCACCCCTAATCATCACCAATCACCTGCCACTCATGACCAGTGATCCTCTAACTATCACTCCCGAAGTTATGCTTTCATCGATCTGGACATCACAATATTAGGGCCACTGCATTGTTGCCTGGGTATGGAGCTAGGCTGCTCCCTGAATCTTGCCCTTTACCACTGTCTCACAATGAAAACAGCTGATGCCTGGCAGAGCATTGTCACAGGCTCATGGATGGAAAGGAAGCCTTCCTGTAAGTGTCGCTGTGCACTCTGGAAATAAATAAAATCTGTGGTTGAGTGGAAGAGTCTTGTTGTTTTGTTAATCCTAGTGTTGTGTCTTCCCCTTGCAATTCTGGGACTCTTAAGCGGCCTCAGGTGACCAGTTCCTTTCCATTGCGGGGATAATTAACATTGCTGAGAAGGACTCTCGCCCACGGTTAGCTTCTAACGATTATTGCCAATGACTGAACACAACAAAATATTTTCCCTTAAGTGGCTCAAAAATATCAAATGCAATGAGGATACTGCATCCTGCTGGAGTAGTGAGGTATTACAACATAGGGAGGGACATTGCCAATGGGGTCTGAAGCGTGGATGAAGGCCTGTGGTCATATTTCAGTCATTAAATGGCAGAGTAAGCTCATTCCTCTGAAAATGGAGGATGATTCTCATAGTGATTCACCTTGGCTCACAGTTGCATGCATCCTGAGCACCAGTTCCTGCTCATCTTTGGAAGAACAAGTGACCAAGGAATCAAGTCCAGATGCCATTCAACTTTCGACCATGTCACATGTTGCTACAGTCACACACATTGCTACATGCAGCTCACTCTGACAGTGACACAGCTAGTAGATCCAGTGATACCAGAGAAACAAAGGACTGCAGATGCTGGAATCTAGATGGAAAACACTACGATGCTGGAGGAACCCAGCAGGCCCAGCAGCATCCGTGGAGAAAAACAGGTGGTCAATGTTCCGGGTTAGGATCCTTTTTCAGGACTGTAGATACTGTAGATCCAGTGCCTCACAGCACCGGAAAATCCAGTTCAATCCTGACCTCAGGTTCTCTGTGTATGGAGTTTGCACATTCTCCCAGTGGTTATATGAGTTTCCTTCAGGTGCTCTGTTTCCTCTCACATTCCAAAGACGTGTGGGTTAGCAGGTTAATAGGCCACTGCAAATTATTTTTAATTTTTACAGTGCAACATCATGAAGGTTTTTGATGAATTGGGGAAAAATTGTTTCCAATGGTAGAATAGTTTCAAGATTAAGGTGAGTGGCAAAAGAGAGCAGAAGGGAGCTATGAAAAATACTTCACACCATGATCTGGAATTCAATGCCTAAAAGCTTGGTGGAAACAGATTCAATTATATGTTTCAAAAGCAAATTTGAAAATACTTGGAAAGAAATGTGGGCAAGAGTTGGAATGCAGGACTAATTGAATAGATCTTTCAAAGAGCTGGTGCAGGCTCAGTGGATGGAGTTTCTCCATCTGTGCTGGGAGATATCATGATTTTAAAGACCAACTCTGGAATATTTTTCTATTTTATTTATTATGGCTATTACACTGAAAGAGGAAATCATTGCAGTTCTCCTGGGAATGAGCCCTGGGCTTTTTGCAGGTTTGGAAGAGATTCAACAGATGAACAATTTAATCTGCATATGTTTGACATCAGTGGTAAATGAATGAGTCGCTTCCAAGGTTTGTTCACTGCCAACTGATAGCAGGACTGTGCAGGACACTCAGAACCATTCAAAGCCCAGGCACAGCAGAGCAATCAAGCACCAACTGCTTTTTCCTCTATTAATTAGTGCTAATTATTTTGTAATTTTCTTATTTAAATTGATTTACCACATTTATCTCAAGGAACACTGTGACATGAACTGTTCTTGCAGAGCAGGTGTTAAAAAAAGATAAAAATTAAGGGCAGGAGCCAGATGCGATGATTTCCAGTTTCATGGTAAGTCTATTCCAGTCCTCCCCTGGCCAGCGTCCCATCTCCCACCATCAATAAACATGAGCTGCCGCCCGTGTCCTAACTTGCAACAAGTCCCATTCTCCCGTTTGCTCACTTATTGCTGTCGATTTCCATCTGGTAATGTCATGATTTTATAATTCTTCTGGGTCCATCTCCCTTCTTGGCTTCAATCCTTCCTTGTGTCTGCAACTTCTTTCAGTCCCACAACCCTTCAGCTCTGGCCTTCTGCACATCACTGATACTTCATTGATCTGCTTTTAGCGGCCAATACTTTCAGTCAGATAGACTTTGAACTCTGGAAAATTCTCCCCAACCCTATTCATTTTCATACCTCTCTTCATCCCGCACCCCCAACTCCACTACTGGATCAATGGCATATTTTAAATCCCCTTATGGACATATCTTACCTATCCTAATCTTATACATCTGATGGTGTCAAATTTTGTACTAGATCTGAAAAAGATTTCCAGCTAATCTTTTCCCTCCACAGATGATCTACTGAGTTCCTCCAGCAGCCCGTTTTTTAGTCCAGATTCCAGCATCTGCAGTCTCTTGTGTCCCCAGTGTACTTCCAATTATTCCCATTCACTCCCTCTCTCTCCATGGCACTGCATGTTTTTCCAGTTAAGAATTTATGACATTCTCTTTCCAAAGTTGTTATTGAATCAGCTTCCACCAATCATTAAGAGTTCACTCCAGATTTTAACACATCATGTGAAAATCAATCTCTTCCTCCCTCCAGTTCTTTTTATGAATAAATCTTAAATCTGTGTTATCTGGTTCAGAAACTCTTGCCAATGGAAACAGTTTGTTCCTACTTACTATTGAAACGCCTCATGATTTTGAACATCTCTATCACATTAACACTTAACAGTTGTTGCTCCAAGGAGAACAACCTTAGTTTTTGAAAAGAATTGAGGGGAATGAAGCTGAACTAAACCATCACTCACATTATATAGAGACCATATATCTGCAGAGAAAACTTTCACATTAATAAACTGTGATGAATTTGCATCAGTGAAATCTATTGAATATCTGAATTAACAACCATATGCCTGAATGATAGATGTATCCAACATGCAGGCCACTTGAATCCTAAATATCCAGTCTGCTTGCGATTAGCAAGCTTTATAAAAATTGACTGTCTGGGAGCGCATGATCCCTGCTGCATTCTATTCCCTTCTTATCAGAAGTACTGCTTTGCTAAAATGGTGTCATGGTGCGAGATAGTAGCATTTGCCAATTTAAAATGAAGCAAGATAAGCTCTTGGCAAAGAATGCTATTAGTTGTCATGACAACCATTAACAACTTCAACATTCCCTCACTGAGCTGTTCCTACATTGGAAGTGGTTTGTCGGCAAAATAGACAGTACAAGCTGGAATGTCCAGCTGGCTATATTTGCCTCAGTTTCCCGTTGGAAGGTGGCCAGATTGGCGGAGTTGATCACTGATCGCTGAACCACTGACTTGCCGGCTGCTTACTCACCCACTGCTGGAAACTTGAAACTCCAGCCCATGGGTGAGCCGGTGACTTTTGCTTTACCCGGCAGACCTGGACAGGAGGCCTCTGGCTGAATGAAATCGAGGAAAACCAGTGTGTGCTGGGAGGTGGGGAGATGAGGGGGGAGTGAATACAGAAGCAGCTGCCACTTGGGAAACCTGTCATTTATTTACATCACAGTGACTGATGTGATGTGATGTTGCTGCAAGCAAGTTTAACATTGCACCTGTGCATACAAGTCCTTGTGGATAAGACATTAAACTTGACTTTGACTTTGGAGCTTCTTGAAACCAACAACAAGTCAATTGATGCAGAGTGATTTTGAATGAATTTTGCCCCAGCCTCTCCACTCCCACTCCCAGTCACCCTCACCTTTCACACAAAGTGGAGACTGTGTGCACTAATCAGTATTACCACGGGCATTATTGTTGAAAATTTTCAACATGATTTTATTGGACAAAAAGATGTGTTCATTCTCTGAATTTTTTTTTCCTTTCTCTCTTTATCTTTGACCCATTCCCCAGTGCATTTGCTCTCCCGCCCTCCCCCGCACCTGCCTATCACTATCTCTTACCTGCATCGACCTATCACCACCTTGTGCCCATCCCGCCTCCCCTCTTTTGTCCACCCATTTTTTCCTATATATTGGGCTTCCTCTTTTCCTGTCTTCAGCCCTGAAGAACTGTTCTGACTGCCTTCTTTTCTCCACTGATGCTGCCTGGCCTGCTGAGTTCCTCTAGCATCACGGTGTTTTTCATCTAGGTTCTAGCATCTGCAGTCCTTTATTTCTCTCATATGTAATCTTTTGCTTTTCATTTGAGAAGTAGGTGTTGCTGTTACTTTATTTCCCCCCAATGTGGTCAATAAATAGAGATTGTAGAGGTCAAAATTAGTGCTTATTTAAATTGCTTGAGGACAGAAGAAGTGTGAGCAGACCATTTAATCTATCTCATTCAGTAAGATCATCATTGATATCTTACCTCAGTGGTACTTAACTGCACTAACCCAATTTATGCTATGATTCCCTTAATATTCAAAAGTGTATTGATCTTGGTTTGGAATATGCAAAGTAACTGAGACTGCACAAATTTCTTGGTTGGAGAATTCAAAGTTTCACAGCCCTTAAAGGTGAAGAAGTGTTTCCTTATCTTAGTCCCGAATGGCCAGCCACTTATTTTGAGATTGTGACTGGAGAGGGATTTTGGCAAACGTGAGGTCAGCATAGAACAAGCTAATGTGCTGGAGCAGGTTGACATTAAGAAAGAGGTTGTGTTTGAGCTTCTGAAAAACATTAGGATAGACAAGTCCACAGGGCCGGACAGGATATACCTAGGTTACTATGGGAAGTGAGGAAATAGATTGCTGGGGCATTGATGATAGTTATATCTGCCTTGACCACAAGAGTGGTACCAGAGGATTGGGGCATGGCAAATGTTGTTCCACTGTTCAAGAAAGGTAATAGGGATAATCCTGGGAATTATAGACCAGCGGGCCTTGCGTCAGTGGTGGGCAGGCTATTGGAGAGGATTCTTAGGGATAGGATTTATGAGCATTGGGGAAGCATAGTGTTATTAGGGATAGTTAGCATGTCTTTGTGAGGGGCCGGTCATGCGTCATGAGCCTAACTGAGTCTTTTGAGGAGGTGACAAAACAAAGTGATGAGGGTAGAGTGGTTGATGTGGTGTATATGGAATTTAGGAAGGCATTTGACAAGGTTCCCCCGGTAGGTTCATCCAGAAAGTCATGAGGCATGGGATCCATGGAGATTTAGCTGCTTGGATTTGGAATTGGCTTCCCCACAGAAGGCAGAGGATAGCAGGAGATGGAGAGGAGAGCATTCTGCCTGGAGGTCAGTGACTAGTGGTGTTCCACAGAGACCCCTGCTCTTTGTTATTTTTATAAATGACTCGGATGAGGAAGTGGAAGGATGGGTTAGTAAGTCTGCAGATGACACAAAGGTTGTAGGTGTTGTGGCTAGTGTAGAAGGTTGTCATGGGTTACAACAGGATATTGAGAGGATGCAGAGTTGGGTGGAGAAGTAGCAGGTGGAATTCATTCTAGAAAAGTGTGAGGCAATACACTGTGGAAGAATGAACTTGAAGGTAGAGTGCAAGGTTGATGGCAGGATGCTTAGCAGTGTGGAGGAACAGAGGGATCTTGGGGTCCAAGTCCATAGATCCCTCAAAGTTGTAGCGCAAGTTGATAGGGTGGTTAAGAAGTACGGTGTCCTGGCCTTCATTCGTCGAGGGATTGTGTTCAAGAGCTGTGGAGTAATTTCCAGCTCTTTGAAACTCTGGTTAGACACCGCTTGGAATATTGTGTTCAGTTCTGGTCACCTCATTATAGGAAGGATGTGAAAGCTTAAGAGAGGGTGCAGAGGAGATTTACCGGGATGCTGCTGGATTAGAGAACATGTCTTGTGAGAAAAGGTTGAGTGAGCTCGGGCTTTTCTCTTTGGAGCGACACCGGATGGGAGGTGACTTGATAGAGGTGTATAAGGTTACGAGGGGCAGAGACAGAGTGGACAGCCAGCACCTTTTTCCCCAGGGTGGCAATGGCCAATATCAGAGGACATCAGTTCATCAGTTTAAGGTTAGAGGAGGACAGTTTAGGGGAGATGTCAGAGGTAGTTTTTTTTTTATAAAACACTGAGTGTGGTGGGGGCCTGGAGTGCACTGCTGGGGATGGTTGTAGAGGCTGATATAGAAGAGAAATATAAAAGATTCTTGGATAGGCCCAAGGAGTTAAGTAAAATGGAGGGGTTTGTGTTGGAGTGAAGGGTTAGATTCATCATGGAGTGTTCATATTGGTCGGCATAACATCGTGGGTTGAAGGTCCTGTCCTCTGGCTTTTAAATGTTGCTAATGTGCCCGCCTCAACCACTATTTCTGGCAGCTCATTCCATATGCGCAGCGCCCTTTGCATGAAGAAGCTGCCCCTGATGTCCCTTTTAAATTTCTCATCTCTGATTTTAAACCTGTGCCCTCTTGTTTTTAGCACCCCCTCCCTGGGGAAAAAGGCTATGTGCTTTCACCCTATCTGTGCCCTTCATGACCTTATACCTCTATCAGGTCAACCCCCAATCTCTAATGTTCCAGGGAATAAATTCCTAGTCTACACAATCTCTCCTTGTACCTAGGGCCCCCAAATCCAGGCAACATCCTGATAAATTGTTTCTGCACTTTTTCTTGTTAAATAACATCTTTCCAATGATACTGTGACCAAAACTGTACACAGTTCTCTAAGTGTGACCTCACCAATGTCTTATATAACTGCATCATAACTTCCCAACTCTTGTACTCAATGCCCTGATTGATGAAGGCAAGCATGCCAAAAGCTGCCTTCACCACTCTGTAAAGGGCAGCACAGTAGCGTAGCGGTTAGCGTAACGCTACTACAGCGCCAGCGATCGGGGTTCGATTCCCATCACTGTCTGTAAGGAGTTTGTACGTCCTCCTGTGTCTGCATGCGTTTCCTCTGGGTGCTCTGGTTTCCTTCCACATTCCAAAGACGTACGGGTAGGTTTAAAATGGGGCGGTGCGGACTTGTTGGACTGGAAGGGCCTGTTACCACGCAGTAAATAAAATTTTAAAAAATTTAAATTTAAAATTTAAATTCATATCATTTATAGAACTTCTGAGAGATCCATTCTCAGAGTGTCTTGATTTATTTCACTGCTTAGGCAAAAGATGACATTTGCTGCTACGTTAAAGGATTTATGGACAGATGTTCCAATTGGAGATATTTTGCAGTCTTTGCTTTATATTTGCTTTCATATGCTTTGGAACACTTTAATGAATTACTTTAGAAGTCTGGTTAGTTTCTGGAGCAATCACAAAATTCCAAAGGTTAGCAAGCTTTGAGTGCTGCTGACCACTGGAGCTGAAGTTGTGTTTCACATTCGTCTGTCATTCAGAGTCATTTAGATGTGTCTTTTTTCTAGACATGCCTTTGCAGATATTTAAATGGGTAGTTTGTTATCTGGTTTGGATAATGTGCAAGCTTGCCTTGAGAGTAATAGTTTTTATTGGCAATGTGATTAAAATTGTGAGATTGGGCAGGGTCAATAATTTTGACTCGTGCAATATAGATGGAAATTTTTTAGTGCACGTTTGTGTGGACTGGGGTTGATTGAGGCCAGTTGTAACACTGAGATGGTGGTTCACTCTGTAAAGGGAAAATGTATTTCTCAAAATCAGTGTATATTGGGAGCTTGCTTCGAAGGAATTGCCTTTTGTAGCTTTTTGTGTATTTTGATGGGAATTTGCTGAGAGTTCAAGAAAGATGAGTGTGGGAAGAGAATTTTCAGATATATACATGACTAGTAGAGACCGGTAGAGTCAAGTGCCTTTTTGTTGTGTTGCATACAACATATCATAGCAAAATTTGTAATTATGGTTTCATTCTGTTTCACGCCAAAAACTAATAATGTTAAATCTATTGATTGTAAATTTTCAATACAGCCACTATAGACCAAATTGATTCTGTGCTTGAGCTTCAGGTTGATAGAAGTATTTAATTTTGAAGAGGATTATGTAACAGAATGGAATGTAATAGGTTTCAGCAAGCTGGAGTAAGATGCCAAGTTTTTCTTCATTCAGTGGTTGGATCACACTATGTTTGTTAATATTTCGCAGACCCTGAGCATCACTCTGCTTGAAGCCAGCTTAAAGGCTTTTAGTATTTCTCATACAAGGGTTAGAAATTATTGTGATTGGTGTTTCTAAGTGTTGTTTCATTAGCATTTATTTTTTTCTAATATCACATCTATGAACTGCATCGTATTTTTTTGACAATGCTGTGATCATAGTTTTGGGTTTTATATTGCTGACCAAGGTCTACGTGAAGTTTGCAGGTTCTCTCTGTGGTCAAGTAGGTTTCCTCATCATCCCAATTTAGGTTAATTGGCTTCTGTAAATTTCCCTTAATGTATTGGTGAATCTGGGGGAGTTGATGAAAATGTGAGGAGAATAAAAGTGGTATTAATGCAGTATTAGTGCAAATAGGTGGTTGATGATCGGCATAGAGTAAGTGAGCTGAAGGGCCTTTTACTGTGTTTGTCTCTTTCTATGATGGAAGGAATTTGAAATGTGTGCCATTTCACATTTGAATCATAGATCATGGCTGAAAGCCCCATTTTAGGTCTTGAA
>JARFYF010000053.1:16071462-16085215 GCA_030265395.1 Rhina ancylostomus | reverse complement strand
CCGGAAACATTTAACGTATTTCAGCATTAACATTTTACATTTATATGCAAGTGAAATTATTATTTATTTTAAATCAGACTAATTCATCGGCGTGGGAACGATCGATCTGTTGATTTCACTGGAAGTTTGAAAGCACAAAGCTCTCGCTTTATATTGTTAAACTCCGGTACTTTGAAGTATCGAAAAATATAAATATTGAACCTACGGTTTGGGTTTAGTGGCTAGATTTCTGACACGTTATTTTTATTGAATGTAAAAACGCAAATTAGTAAAAATATTCATTGTGGATTTGGGAAGAAATGTGTTTATGAAAGAGTGGTTAAAAGGTGCTGGAATTGGCCAGCGGGTGGTTAATCTGTTCCTTACCCGTGCCGCTCTGGAGGAGTAAGGGTCTTCGAAGAGTGCCCACACTCTGGGCTGCCACCTCTTCCAGCAGTTGGCGAGAGTGGAACGGTTGTGGCTGCACGCTTCCAGTCCCAGGATGCGGCCCGAGTCCGGGTCAGGCTCGGCCTCGTCTTCCCTCTCCATGCTGTTGCAAGTCCCATCCGACGGCTCGAAGATGTCGAGAGCCTCCTCGGCATCTCGGTGCTGCCTGTAAGTCATCCAGCAACAGGGCTCCACGTCGGTCTCGTCCAGTCCCCAGAAAGCCAACTCTTCCTCGAACAGGGGCCCGCAGACATCGGCCGGGCAGTGCAGCTTGCCCGTGCGGTAATAATTCAGCACATAGGCGAAAATGCCCGGGTGGCGGTCAAAGAAGAACTGGCTGGACTTGGCATCGAAGTCAAAGTTGCATTGGGCGCCGGGGTCAGCAAGTCCCGCCAGCCGGGTCCCCGGCAGCGTCTGCAGGGTGCTTTTGTACGTTTCATGCCTGGTGCCGCCAACGTTGATAGTGATTCTCTCGCTGTCCTCCCCCTTGCCCATTTCTTCCTTCAGACATGGTTTAGAAGGAGCTTTATTGCCTGACTTGCGTCCTCGGTAAGATGAGACACACACGGAGCTTATCATGCGGAGGTCGGGTTTCGCTTGCTCTCCAAACTCCCTTCCCAGGGAAGATTAGCTTTTATTCCTTTTTTTTAGTGGGGGGAAAAACCGGATCAAGTTACTAACTGGAGAAGGGACAAAGCGATCAGGTGCAGAGTTGGGACCGATGGCACTTACACAGACAGGTCAGGTTCAGAATCGTGGACAGATCCCGCAGGACGCAGCCCGCACTCGCCTCTCTCACTCACCTCCTTCCCGAAGCCGCTCCACTTCCAACAACCTGTTAATTCCAAAAGCATCGGGCGCTTGTAAAATGGCAGATGTGGAGCAGCGNNNGGGCGAGGGTTTGTCCAGTTTCTCTCGGTCCCCGTGCCCGGAGACGCTGCTTCGCTGTTTCAACAGACCGCGTTATTTCAGTTGACCCCTTGGGTTGAGATTGGCGGCGGGATCGGACTTCGCGTCAGTGGCTCGAACGGTCTCCAGGCGAGAAAGTCCGCCGGTCACGAAAGCTGGAGGTGGCAGAATGCAGAAAGTGTCAGATGTGCCAAAGCGCAATCTTCCTTCCTCTCCCGACTGGGTTTGTCCGAGTTTTTGAACGTGTGTGTGTGTGTGCTCTTTCACACCAGTCCCCCGACAAATCTCGTGTGAAAATATCCCGGCTCTCGCCACTTTTCGGCTGAGGTTAACTGGGAGGGTCCGGAGATGTGTAGCGGATTTTCTGGATTTCTCGCAGGTTTACACCTGGGGTCTGGGGCTGGGGGCGGGGCTGTTAGTGGATGTCTGAGTCCAGGTCTGGCACTGACGCTGCAGCTGTGTCTCGGTGTCTGGCTCTGATGCCGAGCCGTGGGGAGGTGTCTGGGTCAGAGGGCGGGGTCCGAATCTAAATTTGGAATAGGGACTGGGACAACCAGAAGGTGTCTAGGTGGGTTGAAGGAAGCTCTGTGTCTGAGGGACATGGAACAATGCTGGGAGAAGATATATTAGGGGTGAATAAGGGTCTGGTTTGAGCTGAGGCTGTGGACAGGCAGTGGGTCGGGGTCTCTGTCCCCTTTGCATCTTGAACTGGTCAATTCAAGATCTCAAATATTTCTATACATTTGAACATTTAAACATTTCTCTCGCAGTTTAGATCTCCCAAGATCAGTAGAGTAATCTAATGATTGCTAATTATTGATTTGATATCTTACTCATTGACAATTAATAAGTCATTTTCTCAAATCGGTAAGGCATAGAAATTATTTAGCACTGCCCAGATCAAGAGTTACTCTGAAGAAGTATTTATTCATCATTTTTAAAATTCTGTGTTTTCTAAATCATGCTTGGCTTATGGGAGATGCAAAAACAAAATGGATTTTTAAAAAATTAATTGCTCTTTTCTGCCGCCAGTGTCGACATCAGACCAGAATCTCAATGAATCGAAACCGTAAACTTGAAGCTGCTGTTGTTAAAAACATTTAGAAACCTGCAGAAGACAACCCGCCAGTTGTGCAGTTGGTACCATTATACCCTCTCAATAATATCGCCCCCAAGGGATCCAACACATATCTACCTCCTCTTTCGTCTAGTTCAAATACATCATGTGTAAGGTGCCGTGGATTGGATTTCTGCGGACCTAACGTTCAATGAAAACAACATATTTAGCCAATTGCTCCATAAACTAATCACTGCGGGACTGGGAGCCGCCTTCATCCGACTCCTACAGTTGTAGGAGGGCGACCCCCAGCGAGCACTGCAAAGCCACCATGAGTTTGAAACGTCGTCACCGAGTGCACAAATAGATCAAATAGGTAACAACGCCCGGATCCGAGAGAGAGTCGGTCGGATAGAGCTGCAGGTAGAAAGATAAACAGCAGTACATATAAACAAATACATGTAGATATAGCTCCCCCATGTTCTGAAATCAGATACATTGCTAAATAGTACCAGTACTTTAAACAGACGAGTGTGTATTGCTCCAGATTCCAGCATCTGCAGAATTTTTTGTGTCTCAGTGATTAGTGCATATTTATGGAAATAAAACATAATAAATAGATGAATATCTAGACTGCAGACCTAGCTCTGTGAATATTCTGATATATGCCCCATGGCATTACTCTTAAGAGGGCAAGGACCAAGTGAAGACCTCAGGTGATTCAGTGGGGTGGTAATAGATCAATCTTCATCCTATGCTGATGCATTCAGGCTAAATATAATGGATTGGCATTTGCAAGCAATTAGACAACTGTCCTGTCAGCCAAGCAGTGGGCCCACGTTAAGTAGGGTGGTTCTTGATAAACACTTCACGTCTGCTTTCGCAGGATCTTCTTTCTGCAGCAGTAATGCAACCCAGTAGAAATTTTTGCAAAAATCTGCCATTCCACTGATCCTGTCTCACTGGTAAACTAATAAAGGAGGCCAGAGGAATCCTGCCCACAGACCATGAAGAAACATCAATACAGACATAATCCCACCTTGCTCAAACAAAGTACATTATTACATCACTTGCTCCACCCTCAAATTTGCACCTAAACTTCAATCATACCCTGTGGCCTTAAGCATTGGTGATATTCTGCAAACACTTCACATTAGCATGCCAGGTTGTAAGCAGTCATTAGGAACTCGTCAACTATTGTAGACATCTTGGACCTTAACAGTGGCTTAGTCAAAGTTGGCAGCTCCTTGTTCAGCTACACACTTGTGCTCTCTTTGCACATCTCATTGTTTCTGACTGAGGTTGGACCATAATAAATCAATTATAGCACGCAACAATTGTATTAATGGCCTCATTTGCCAGAGATAATGTAATTTGTTTGATGTGCACAGAATGTGTGGGCCTCAGTTACACATAAAACTTAAATCTTGTTGATTCAAGATACCATCATTTTCTGTTTTCTTAAAAGTGACTATAGTAGTAACATCATAACAACATAACTCTAAGCAAATGAATTATCATTGGACATTGGGAAAGAAAACCAACTCTTTCTACAGACCCACATATAACATGCCCCAATATGGTCTCCACTCCACCTATTTAATCCAAGGGCTATATGCTTTAAGATTTCAAAAAAAATGAAGCAAAATTTCCAAACATCCATCCTTCATCTTCTTATTCTTCAGCTTTATTTGAGCTGATATTCCTGGATACCAGACCCAAACCAGTAATTCTTCCCTCATTCAGAAACACACAAACCACAATGTTTTCTGGTTTATCCCCATTTTTTCTGGTCCCACTAAGAATTGGAGTTGTATTCCTCCAACAGAGCCCCATGTGATTCCACTTCCGTGAGAAAAAAAATCAATGTGAAGCAATTGAACATCTAATTAATTTCTATATCTTTTCTCACTTGGGTTCTGAACTGCGTTTATAAAGCTTAGCTGTTGACCTAGCCTGTCTGTTTTCAGCCTGTATTTAAGTAGTCCCAGTGGAGAAATTGGCTGAATAAGTATAATGGTCACTTAAAGGATAATTACTGTTCCTGTTTGGAAATTTGCTTCAAATGGGAGATACTTGTTTATTTTGTCATCTTAACAACCTTGCCAGTTAACATTAAAGTTAGAAAAATCAGTGGGTATTGGTTGGCTTTCTTTCTCTCTTTGCATACTTAAAAAATGCTAATTATTGCTAATTTGTACAAAAAGACACGTCTGATTGTGGCACCTGAATTCTAACAGCTGGACTGCAATGTTGGAATATTACAGATGCTCTAGAAATTTTTACATAATTATATTTATAGAATGCCAACTTCTCATTTTAGAATATTCTGTGATTTTATTTTATAGTTTTGAGCAGACTTCTTCCTGAATTATCAAAATTTTAATCTCAAGAACACTGCATTCAGAAATGCAGTTTCAGTAACAAAGTCCTTCGATCCCAGTCTCCCGCATATCTAAATTCTTAATCACAGTGGCACAGCTTGTAGGGTTGCTGCCTCACTTGAGTCCAGTGACTCAAGTTCAATCCTGATCTCTGGTGCTGTCCGTGTGGAGTTTGTATGTTCTCCCTGTGACTATAGGTCATCTCTGGGTTACAAACACCTGATTAATAGACACCACTACATATGAATAAGCTCCCAGAATATTATTAATTTCAAAGGTCCGATGGATATACATACATTTGTTCCTATGAATTAATGTCCTCTCTCTCTCTACTTTTTTATCAATGTGCTTTTGATACCATTCATTACAATACCATGGAGGTATGGTTACCATATTTGAGACCCGAAGAAAGGTCCTGACCTGAAACATTGACCGCCTACTTTTCTCCATGGATTCTGCCTGGCCTGCTGAGTTTCTCCAGCATCATAGTGTCTTTTATCTGGTTACCATATTTAGTGATTTTTGTGTATTTTCCAACTTATGGACAAAATCAACTAATGGATGTCTGTAAAAACAGAACCCATTTGTTACTCAGGGATGGCCTGTACATGGATTTCCTCTGGGTGCTTTGCTTTCCTCCCACATACTAAAGATATGTGGGTGAATGTTTATTGGCCAATGCCGATTGACCCTAGTGTGAGCAGTAGAAACTGGGTGCTGTTGATGGGAATGTGAGGATTAATGTAGTATTAGTGTAACTGGTTGCTTGATGGTTAGCACGGACTCAATGGATCAAATGGCTGGTTTCAGTGTTGAACTAATGACACCAGTGGCCACATCTGCAGTTATCTAGACTCAACATCTCGAATTCTCCTTCTAAACCTTTCTGCTCTCTAAGACTGTCCATAAAACCAAGTTCGTGGTTACTTATCCAAACAACTCCTTATGGTCAGCTTTAATTTGTTAACACTGCTGCGAAGCACCTTGCTATTCTTTTGCAGTTAAAAGTTAAATTGTTGTGGTTACATTGAAATACATTGAAGTATCTATTCATAAGAATATTGTTTTGTGAATCTCTTGTAAGGACCTGTTTTTCCATCTCCAAATAACTAGTCTTCTAATGTGAATGAAAAGAGTGATAACAATAGGCTGTTTGACTCTTAAGATGTGCAGCCAAGCACATTTTCATCCACACTAATTATCTGGATCAGAGGGTCATGGTGAAATGATCTCATATTCTATAGTGCAAATAATTAGCATGGATTACTAGTCAGTTAGATGTTATAACTGCATAGTTATTGATGTAAAAGCAATCACAGGATTTTAGTGTTAGCTGGTTCATTAGGGTAATGATGAGGGCAGATGGCTTGGCTTGCACCAGTGTACTGCCTTTCCTGGTTTGTACAACTAAGTTGCCAGCACAGAATCAATTACATTGTCTGGATTGGAGTCACATGTTGGGGTAGCAAAACCCAAAGGATAATAATGATCAACTACCACTCCGTACTTCTAGTGGCAATCCATAAATTATAAATTCACTCAATTCACTTTCATCACTTGGCATAGTTGGATTTGAACTCATGGCCTATGATCTGTTATTTGAACACCTAACAGTTTATAAAAGGAAACCCAGGAGAGTTTCCTTCCTCTACTGGTTGCAAGAGCCCTTTGTGAAATCATGTAGTGTTTGCAGCATAGAAAGATGCTATTTGGCTCAGCTCTGTGGTATTTATGCACCATGTAAGCCTTCCCCGCACACCTCTTCACCAGATCAACATCACCTTTTACCCTCACTTGCTTGTCTTAAACTAAATCTAAATTCTAGTGAATACAGGCTGAGTCAACCCAATGTCTCCTTGTAAGATAGCTCTGCCATCTCAGGAATCCATCTGGTGAATCTTCACTGCACCGCTTCAATGGTTCAAAACTGCAACAGGCCCAGAATAATTATAGTAAGACATTTTTGCCTGTGTACTCAAAACCTATTGCAATGAAAGGCAGCACACCATTTGCCTCCTTAATTGCTTGCTACATCTGTATATTTGTTTTCAGATCTCTTTTGCACATTAACATTTCTCAATCTATCACCATTGAAATA
Source organism: Rhina ancylostomus (assembly GCA_030265395.1). Taxonomy (NCBI): domain Eukaryota; kingdom Metazoa; phylum Chordata; class Chondrichthyes; order Rhinopristiformes; family Rhinidae; genus Rhina; species Rhina ancylostomus. The sequence continues at coordinate 16,078,341 of JARFYF010000053.1, read as the reverse complement.
GTATTCAACCTTCCTGTTTTTTTCTACCAAAGTGCTTAAATTCACATCTATCCATATGACACTGAATCTGCAATGTATTTGCCTATTTACCCATCACCTAAATTGTTTTGAAATGAAATATGATTCAGTAAGAGAGCATATGAGAAACAGTAATCCAATCTCATTAGTTTTAAAGTATTACAGTAAAGGTTAACTGGAGGTCAATTGTGAAAATCCTTGGGCCTGGAAAAGAACCACACAGCCTGGAGATACCTAAAACTGCCAATCTGAACTGAGGAAGTCTATTGAAGAAGAGACCAAAAGAGAAAAGAGTATTCGAAGGATGTATCAGTGGCATTGGTTTTTACTCAGTCTGCCAAAATCTTTACTTCAGCTTGATAAAAAATGTTTACCGTATGTACAGAAAACTTCTAAGATTGCATGATATTATTGCTTGTGATACTACTATTGCTTATGATATTAATGCTGTGGTACAAGTAGAATATGGTATTATGGTTCACTGGTTCTATTTTCCATAGAACATTGATACTATTGTTTTGAAGTTAAGGCCCCTCCTGTTTAGTGCTTCTGTGATTCCATGGTTTGATGGCTTTACATTCCAAAGTTTGTTATATAATCCTTTGGCTTAATGGATTGCTAATATTACAGTTCTATAGGACCGTATTCCATTGTTCACTGTTCTATGATTCTTCCACGCCAGACTGGAATGCAAGAAGGTAATTTACAAATTAAAATTTAATTCCCTATCAAAAGAACTTCAAACAAGATCCAATGTGTTTTTTTGCAATATTTATCCTTTACCTAATATCTAAAAATCAGATGATATTTATTGTTTTTCATCAACTGGCTGCATGATTTCCATTACAACAGTGACCACACTTCAAAAGTGCTTCATTGGACACAAAACATACTGAATGGTTTTCCAAAAATGGGAAACATTTTGTTCTTCAAAATATAAAATGTGTCAGAGCTGCAGTGCCAAATCTGCCAGGTTATCAACTCTCAATTACACCTGGATATTCTTTAAGATTCAGCCGGCAAAGAAAGCTTATCTCTTTGTTTCTTACATGATTCATTCCCATACTTTTAACAATTAACAAAACCATAGCAATTTGAAGTCCAGAATTTATATAGGATTCCCAGAACAGCTTTATTCAGAACCAGAAATATTTCATGCAAAGTCAAATTGCAATTAATGCAGTCACTACTTACAAATTAAGTGATAATAATGAGCCTTAGCAAATAAAGCAATGTGGTCACAATTGAATCTAGTAATCACAGTCTGACTTCCATCAACATGGGAGAACTTCAAGAGTACATTATTTTCACCCACTCCTTTTAGAGTCATAGAGAGACACAGCATGGAAACAGGCCTATTGAGTCCACGGTAACCATCAAGGATTCATTGTTACACTAATCCTACCCTAACACATTTCTCCTGTGTTTGGAGGATTATGGTCATTATCTCTGCAATGTTCTCTTACATCCCTCAGCCACCTAGGGTGCATCACAATTACTCTTCATGATCAGCATGTGGTCAAGTCTGTGTTAGGCAGCATCATTTGAATAAATCACCTGGTCCAGTTGGTTGCTGAGCCATGTAAGAAAGAAAATTGCAGAGATTCTGGACATAATCTTCCAAGCATGTGAGAAATGTGTTCAGGTAGGATTAATGTAAGATTGAGTCCTTGGTGGTCAACGTGGATTTAGTGGACTGAAGGACCCATACCTATGCTGTAAGCTCTTTATTACTCTATGACTCTAAAAAGGAAAGGAACAGGTGAAAGTAATGTACTCTTCTCCAACCATTGATCATATAATCAGAAGATATTTTAGGAGCAGCTCTGGTCCTCTGGCTATTATCTTTCAACCAACACCAGTAAACAGATTATCTGGTCATAATCATCGGTCACTTGTGGAAACTTGTACAAATTGATTGTCATGTTTCCTGCATTATAATAGTGTTACACTTAAAATGTAGTTTGTTGACTCATTAGTAAAGCTATTGGCCATGGAGGGAAGCTGTTAGACAAGAAAGACAATGAAAGAGCTTTGAACTTTCAAACTTTGAACTTTGAACTACATACTGGTAAGAAATTATGTTTGATGATGAATCAAAATTGCTATCTACCATGGTCACTGCCATGGACATTTACTGCCATCTTGTGGAAAGATTGTGATTTTTCTTAGCTTGCTGGAGCTCATTTCATAATCCTTTTAAATAAACATTTCTTCAGCAATGTGGTTAGGTGATACAATTGAAGAGATGAATAATTAGAGGAAATATGTACTAGAAGAGAGGTTTAGTGGATTTGAATACAGAAAAATTTTGAAATGTATAAACACAAGCAAAAAAATTATTTGGAATCCTATAAAGTATAAGGTTTAAAGTCAAAAAGGTGGTAAAACTGATATAATCATTGGTGAATATTAGAACATTGTGTTAGAATTTGGATGATTAGAAAGGCTGTCAAAATTATGGCGAGATGATTGCAAGGGTCAGAGGCCTGAGTTATGAAGAAAGACTCAGCCCTCTGGGGTAATTTCTTTCGTGAAAAGCAGATTAAGTTGAGATTGTGAAGAGGTGTATAGAGATCAGGAGGAATAAATGACCCTGATTTTTATGGGGAAGGAATGGAGAAACTTTGGATGGGAAATCAAGAAGTTAAGTATATTGGCCATTGTGCTGAAATTACTTGCAGGATCCATTTAGTATCTTTTTCTAGGTTTGCTGTATGGCATCTGAGCTGATTGACAGGCTGAGAGATAGGATTGGTAAGATGATTATTAATGAGTGATTGACAGAGTGATTGACATGTGATTGACAATTGGAGTGATAGGGTGAGTGATGAGCTGATTGACAGGATGAGTGAATAGGTTGACAAACAGGCTGATTGACAGGCAGAATACCTGAATGAGTAACTGGGTTAATCGACAGACTGAATGGCAGAATTAAAAACAGGTTTATTGATAGGTTGAGTGACAGAATGATTATTATGGAAAGTGATGGGCTTGCTAGAACCAATATCCTTCATTTGGCTTTGGCTGCCAAGTTTCTGAAGATCAGAAAACCAGCCAAAATAGGCAGAAAATTTAAAAAAGGCTTTGAAATGCCATTAGTCAGCCTCCTTAAAACTTTGTTACTGCTGACCTGTCTTTGGGGTTTGTTTCTATTGTTTGGTATAATTAACGGGCATAAATTTAAGATTAGCATCAAAAAGATGTGAAAATCCTTCTACATTTAGTGTTGGTAGGACATGAAATAACCACACAAGAACTTGTAGAAAACAAAATCAGAAATTTAGGGGAACTGGAAAATTTGTTGGAAAAGCAAACAAGGAATAAATTTGGAGAGATGAAAGGGAAATAGTAAATAACAACAAGGTTCAGAGAATGATCCTTTCAGAGTTGGCATGGGCTGAACAGGTCAAATTCCTGTAAAATTCTTGGATTCTATTTACAAAATGTGCTGCAAAGTTCAGGTACAAAACATCAGAAAGCTGGAAGAACTCAGCAGGTTAAGCAGCATCTGTGATGGCCAAAGGTGTAAATTGATGTTTCAGTCAAGACCCTGCTTCAGGATTGAGAGGAAAAATTTGTCAGTTTACAGCAATACAAAGGAGGGGTGGGATAGAGACTGGTAGGTGACAGGTGAAGCCAGATGGGGAGGGAGTGATGGACAGGTGGAGTCAAGTGGGGGAGGGGGATGGGTGGGACCAAGGCTGGTGGGTGATAGGTGAAAGATGAGGGGTGCTGGGGTAATTAATCCAGTTGGGGGAGGAGGAGGGGAAGGGACCTATATCTTATGGTCTTAAGGAAAGGTGAACAAAGGGAGAAGAAAACTAGGACAGGTGAGTGTGCGTAAAAGAAGAACACTGGAGGTGTTGGTTCATAGCAAAGTTCAGGGCTTGGCAAACTAAGAAATTACAGAATTAATTTAGAAGAATTTCAGAATAGAGTCTGGACAGGAATTGGGGTTTAGAAGCGGAAATGTAAAGGGAACATTCTTATGCTCTGCAATGCAAGATTTTAACTTCTCCCCTCAGTCCCATTGACTGATGGCGCTAACTGTTTGTTGGGAATAATTCCAGTGCTTGTGGATGGGAGATGGAACAAGCTGGGTTCAAGTTGCCAATAAGGTCTTGAGAAGCAGTGCCTGGCAGGTCAATTAGGGTTTATAGGGGCAGTTCTGATGTTGGGGGAGATTAGGGCAATAGGATGGGAGTCTGAATCAGTGGGAATGTGCACTTACTCTCTGGTCAGTTTAAATTGTTCACTCACATTCTGTGTGAGAGCCTTTTTTTATAGTGAGGAAACACTGGACAGTGTATTTCAATAGGGCTCAATGTGATTCTCAATGTTTCTGCCAGGAATGTGCTGCTCATATAAAGTGGGTATTACAGATTAGCATGTCCCTGGGCTTTGAGGAAGTTAACTGTTTGTGGCAAGTTGAAGGATTCCTGAATTCTGGAATCAAAAACAGGAAGACAGATATTTCTTTCTCTTTCTTTGCAGGTGAGAAAGCAGATGAAAGAAGAAGGTGAGGCATCAGAAAGCAGTGCGTCCCTCAGCACAGCCTCACCTGAAGCATTTGAATGGATATCCAGCCATTCATTTAATCTGATGCTCAATTATTCATGAGAAGAAAATTAGGGAGTTAATGATCTCTCAACTTGAACCTGTAACCTAAACCCACTTCAGAGTCAATGCAGTCTGTTATTTGGGAGGTGACCACAGTGCTAAACCTTTAATTTCTTCCAAATTCTCTCAGCCTATCAGCAGTGTCCAGACATTTGAAGTAACTCACCAGAAGTTTGTCTTACAAAAATATTCATTGCTTTACCATTGATAAACTGGCAACAGGATAAACTAAGCACAGCAATTCTTAATTTCTGAGTTTAATGCTATGTGGAAGCTTTGAAACTTTACACCCATATCCAAGTCACTAATGTATATTAAAAAGCAGTGGTTTTAGCACACTGACCCCTGGTGAACACAATCCAAAAAACAGTTACAAATGTATTACTTGTCCTTGAGCCAAATTTTTTTAATGCATACTTTCAATGTAGACTCGTAGCATGCCCCCCTAAAATCTTTGAGGTTGAGAATTCTGCACAAGTTTGCCATTTAGGACATCTAACTTTTTTTACGAAGAGAAAGCCACTCTTGAGGGAAAGGTCATGCCCTGACAGTGATCTGGGACTGAAAAGCTAGCTGCTGGAGGAGCTCGGCGGGTCGAGTAGCATCTGTTGGGGGGTGGGAGGTAAGGAACTGTCGACATTTTGGGTCAAGGCCCCGCGGTCAGCATTGATGCAGGGTCTTGACCTGAAACGCCAACAACTTCTTTTCTCTCCACGGATGCTGCATGACCCGCTGAGCTCCTCCAGCAGTTTGCTTTTTGCTCCAGATTCCAGCATCTGCATTGTCTTGTGTCACCAGTGATCTTGGATTTGTTGTCATTGAAAAACCAATGAAACCATAAAGAGTCTTGTGACTTTGCAGTGATCAAATGGCTTGCTACATTTTCTACAACAGTAACTACATTACATGAGTTTTCTGGTGGCTGTGGAGTGCTTTGGTACATACAGGCCTTTTACTTCTCTTAGACTTTCAATTAAGTGTCTAAAGTATTAAATTGGGCAACAATCCTGTGTATTGCTCATCTCAACTGATAAATCCCTTTGCACAACTCAACAATTTTGGTCTATTATGTCAAGAGAATACTGTACCCTGAGGTTTTGTACTTGGAGAGGGTGTACAGTGTTAATTAGACTTCAATTTCCTTTTCCAGTGTTGCCTTTAATACTGCCCAGAATGAAGGAAGAAGCTGGCAATTTAGTGAGTGTCTTTTTGAATCTCTTGGTCTTTGCTCTGAAGCTTTTATAGTATAAAACATCTGGTTGATTGGCCTCCTATCTTGCATAATTCATTGACGATGAAACTACATTGCAGCAGAATGACTTGCCATGAAAGCCCTTTGAAAAAAAGACATTTCAATGCCAACAGCTGTTTGATAAAATGGCCACAGCCTACCTGGTTCATTTCTACCATCTTATTAGCTACATGATGCAATAATGGAGTTCTTGATTAATAACAAGACATTTAAATCACTAACTGCATCCCAAAGTATAACTTTCTGAAAGAAACCTGTCTTACATAATACATAGAAATGATCAAAATGGAGCTCAGGATTACATATACATTATATAAGTGAAATACTTTGAATGTGGGAAATCAAAAATAAAAGCAAAAGATCCTGAAAATTCTCAATGTCAGGCAGCATCTAAGGAGAGAGAAAGAATCTGATAACATTTCATCAGAATTTCCATCATAGCAAGTAAAATTGCTAAATGTATGGTAAATGAAATTAAATAGAGAATGTTGAAGTAATGTGCTTTGAAAAGAGAGGGAATACAAATTGCAGAATTTTACAGATTTACACACATTTGAAAAGATGGCATGACTATGCTAGATGCACATAGGAATCTTTATTTTATATATACTGTACAAGTAGAGTACAAATTAAACTTATTTAGCCAGTTGGAATACTGCCTCCATTTCTGGACACCAGTGTTAAGGAACAATATCAAGCCCTTAAAGAAGATGCAGGTTACTAGAAAGGTAAATAAGTTCTGTTGCAGCACTGCAGAAGCTGGAGTTGTTCTTAAAAAAAATTAAGAGGACAATTTTATGAAAATTACAATTATTAAAGGTTTAGATGAAGTGAGCACTTCTAGGCTTGGCTGCAATCCAACTGATGTGCACACCAGAAATGACATTCTTTTTCATTTTCAGCATTCAGCTTGAGTCCAGCCTTTCAGGTTCTTTCCATTACCACTGTCATGTGCTTTATCATCCACTCCATAAAACTGTATATCA
>JARFYF010000053.1:15969513-15982745 GCA_030265395.1 Rhina ancylostomus | reverse complement strand
TGCCTTGCTGCCAGGATTCTTTGGCTTATTTATGAATATAAATTTTAACTAAGGCAATGGAAAGTGCGGATGATACAGTGGGGCAGGTCTGCGTTACAATCTCTTACTTTAACTTAAACAGTAGCAAAGTTACCAAATATAAAATTGTAGGTTTCATTTGTTGCACATGTAATCTGCACATACTAAATTACTTTCTAGAAATATTGATCTCCTGTTTTGTTAGCCTTGTTTTTAAGCTATGTACTGGAGAATCTGATTGCTTTAGCCTCTTCTACCTGTTAAGATTAACAAAGGGCCCATGATCCTAATTCCCACCACCACAAGCCTGCAAATATTCAGTGGGATCAATGGCAGAGCTTCTCAGGAATCAGAAACCCATAACTGCTGGACAATTTCTAACCTACTGTAAATTAATGATCAGCCACAGCTTCCATGAATTATTTGTCTGTCGAGGTGTTGTTCTCTAAACTAGTGCTCCTTGAAAAGTACGAGTGCTTTCTCAAGTCAACTGAAGGTCAATAAGCACATAGGCTATTCTTTCTTATGTACTTTGCTTTCAGTGCGTAACTCTGAACTTAGTCAGAGTAATATGCACAGACATCTTTAGAAAGAGGAAGATTTGTGGCTCTCCGTGGATTTCTCCTGTAGTAATTGTCCTAGAAGTGTCATTTCTGGGAGATTGGAATGAGCATTAACTCATTCCGACTGGACATAGCAAGTGTGCAACTCTAGAATGTCCCCTTGAATTCAACCTCAGAGCCAGCATCCATCTGAGTGTTTTGTATTTCCCACACCAAATTTCCTGATGACATCTCTCAGCTTTGTGCCAGTGTCACTGAATCAACAGATTGGAGTAGCCAAGAGGAAGAGATCTCCAACTACATTGGCTTACCAAGAATTTGAGGTTAGCTCTCTGTGGCAGAAGAATAATCCTGCCCTAAAAATCATCTCTTAAAAAATAAAAAATTCCTCCATGAAAGTATTAGGGTGGGGTTGAGACTTGCTTCCTTACCAGAAAGAAATGGACTACAGTCATCCAGCCCCAGCCTCCATCTGGTGGGTTGACATATCCCTTCACCTTCCGACTCCGGTACTTCACCTCCCTCACCTCTTCCATGTTCCTTCGACAGATGCTCAAAACAAACTCCAGCTTTTCCGTACCCCTGCAATTAATTAAGAGGTCTTCTAATTCTACGCAAAATAAAACAAAGTGCCAGGATTCAAACACACAGAATCATTTTGTACAGTACCTGTCTCTCATTAAATTAATGGCACAATGGACAAAACCTGTGGACCATTTTAAAAATTCGTATTGGTCAGGCTTTTGGGATCAGAGTGTGCTGAAATTCTGAATCCAGCTTCATCCTCTTGTTTCCAACCAGAGGCATCAATCTCTGTGATATCCATCATGAGTGACTTCACTATCATATTCCAACACATCTTTTTATACCCTGTACAAGTTCTCAAAGCCACTTTATGTTAAGAGTTATGTTATTGGCTGGAGAAGAGGTGAAACATTGTTCACACAAACAATATTCAGGTTATGAAATATGTTATCAGACACAGACACTGAAATGGTCCAACTATCCTTCATCGCTTCCCAGGGATAGGGGAAGAGAGTGGAGAGGGTGCAACATGGGGAGTAGCATGAGGTAAGAGAAGGGCGTGGGTAGGATGAGCAGAGGAAGGGGAGGGAGAAGGTGAGATGGAAACAGATACATAATCAAAGGGAAGGGTTTCAAGGAGGCTTTGAAAATAGAAATGTATTAGGAGGTAGCCTCTAATTAGAGGACTTAAAGTTTTCTAATCCAGTAATATATATTTTTTATTATTCTGACAGTCAAATCCAATCAATGGCAACAATCAGATTAATCTGAGCCAGTGTACCCTCTTAACATGGTAAGAGTGTTATGTTCCTCAATGTTATGTTATGCTATGCTATTAAAGTTAAAGAAAGAGATGTTATGTTCCTCAACTTTTGTTCCTCAATGTCTATTGATACGACCACCAAGCTGGTTGGCCACTGGTGGAACATTTCTAGTGGTAAAATGAATGCTTCTGACACAGCAAAACCTTGAGGTTGAAATTAAAACAGAAGTTGCTGGAAGTATTTCGCTGGTATGCCGGTGCCCAGGAGAAGGAATCCAGGTTCAGATGCTTCAGATGGGTCCTAGTATAGGTGTACCCTTTTGTAGCAGTTTATCTTTCTTTCAATCATTTTCATAATTTATGTTTCATTAAATAATAATATTCACTTTGTTAAAAGATGAGCTCTCACTGGTAGGGTACTCTCTGAATCCTTAGCCTAGTTGGAATTCCCCACAGGTTAGGGGCTATTATCCTACTACCAGTCTTTCATTCACCTGCCATAAGTGGCACAGAACTTTGGATTTAAATTACCTGCTGCACTCCTGTCAAATCTTGATAAGTTTGGCGTCCAGTTAAAATGGGTCCATTCGCTGCCCTTCTACTCATTATTTTTCATTGTTCAGATGAAACACTTTGACAGACTTTAGAACAGGTGAGACATCCCATCTCCAGACTGCTTGCACCTGCAGTAGAGGGAATACAAAGTGCTTTAGTATTTGGGGACTGAGGGCATGGCCTAAATGGAGACCACAGTCTTGGGACTTGATGGAAAAAGGAGATATTTTATCCTTCCTGTTAAGTAGATTCATAGAGTCTTACAGCATGGAAACAGGCCCTTCACCCCATTGAGGCCACTCCGATCATCAAGCACCCATTTACACTAATCCCATTTTATTCTCCCTGCATTCCCATCTACATCACCCAGATTCTGCCAATCATGTATACCCTACGGGCAACTTACTGTGGCCAATTAACCTACTGATCTGCATGTCTTTGGGATATGGAGGAAACTTGAGCACTTGGAGAAATCCCATGCAGTCATGGGGAGAATGTGCAAACTCCACATGGACAGCACCCAAGGTCAGGATTGAACCTAGGTTACTGGAGCTGTGAGGTAGCAGCTCTGTTAACCGAGCCACTGTATAACCCTACAAATCTTGAGCAATGGGACAAACATTAGACTGGGTATCCTGATGTTCTGTAAATTAGTTATTAATATATTGGGAGCTTTTTATGAAGTACTTGGCAACTGAGCTTCCAGTGAACCTGGGTGCCTGCTGCCCATCCTTCCATGTAAATTGTGACATTGGTGAACTGTGGTTGGTTTTATTGCACACAAATGAAGTGGGCCACCGTTTCCATGTTGGAAAGGACAGGCTCCAACGTGTGTGCAAACCCTTGTGGCATGTCAGCACTGGACTTCTCCATGAGAGTGAACCAAAACATTCCTGCAGAGTTAGCAATTCTTTCATTGTGCAATCTTCTGAAAGCTGCCCTAAAGACCTCATCTGGGTCATTCGTGGTAGAACTCAGGTACAACCTCAGGTACAACCTCATCCTTCACAAGCTGGAAACCGCATTATCCTTGTCCCTTGCCTGAATTGCAGTTCACATGCACCAGATGCCTCACCACAAGTGGATCCCAACACTGTGCTCTCTCCTATATTTACACACAGGATCAGTTTCTGAACTTGCATTTTGAGTGTGAAATCAAGTGATGATACATTTTCATTATCACTGTTGTCTTCCTGCACTTCCCTGGTGAGGTCAACTGAAAGGAAAAAAAAAGCACGATGATATTGTTGTGGGGTGGGAGACAGGTAAGAAGTGAATGTTTACATCATTTGTAGTTTATAAATGTGAAAGGGTGCAGGAGGAGGTACGATATATGTGAAAGTGGATTAGATATGAGCATACTGTCATCTTTAATGGATGGTGTTCCGCCATTGCCCATGGCTTCAGCAGCAGGCATCTTAGTGATAAGCAACACCATCCCTTCCATGGGAATAAGGATGTGCAACCTGTGCCTTCCATTAGTTAGTTAGATAGGTGCTGCTGCACCCAGATGTACACCATCTCACTCTGCCAGAGGGAAGAAAGAGTGTGAATGAGTCTCAAGTAATATGTTTGGATAACATTTTTTTAAGGGATGAACTGTTGGTATGCTTTATGAACAATCAGGTGTAGATGTGGTTTGGAGCAATCCTTAAGTGTGTGTGGGCACAGCAACACGATGTTAGGTATAAGTCCAGTTAAGAAATTGTTGGTAGGTGGGTGTTCAGGATGTGAAGAATTCAGTAGTGCCTGAAGCTAATGGTGCAGCTGGTTGGAAAGACCAGTTTAAGTGAATTCGTTGACACTGAACATTCAAGTAATATCACTGAAGTTCTTGAGCCTCTGTACCCAGGCCTTCAGGTCATGACCTCCCTGTTCCCACTATCTCCTAGGAGTGTTTCTGGAGGATCTTCTGTTCCCAACTCATCCCTGCACCCACCCCTACCACTTCTGATGCAAGATCCCTCCCCCAGTGTAGCACCTGAGATCTGTGGAACTGTCTCCCATCACAGTACTGCCTATGTCTGAATTTGTGCCACATCCTGCCCACCCATTTCTTTGTTTGCTAATCAATAATAGCTCCTGTCCATGGAAAGCCACATTTGCACTTCAAAAGCACTATATCAACTATTAAGTTTTTTGGGAAATCCTGTGATTGTGGAAGTCACTGTATAAATGTGAATCATTCTTGTCTCTCTCTTCATTGTCCCCTAAAACACTCATCCCCAAAGACGAGTTATGAACCTCATGGACATGTTTGCTGCAAAAATTGACGCCATCTGTTCAGATGCTTCCACTCTCTCCTTTTCCTTAGCCAATTGGGAATACTTCCACTAGAGTTCCACTCTGTTCTCAATAAGAATTCACATTTTTCTTTGATCTAATCTCCATGTACTTCCTATTTATGAATCCTACCTCCTGCTTCCTAAATCCCAATACGACCAAACTATGGATCATCTCACTTCTTTGGTTTCCTCTTCTAATCAAATCTGTCAGCACCAAACCTCTCCATAAATCAAACTGCTCTCTTGACCAGTCAGTACCTATAAATTAACAATATTCTATTCTCCAAAGCCTTGTAGTGTGCTGTCGCCGCCCCCCCCCCAAACCTGTGCCCATCTTTGCAGCAATCTCATGTTTGAATTCTACATCTGATTACTGAAACAGTCCTTGGAGTCACAAGTGATGTCTTTTGTATCGTGATAAATCAATCATATCTCCTCCACTGGCTACTCCACTGCCTTTGACATTGTTACCACCCTCTTCTTCTGCCTCTCCTCTATCAACCAGCTACGTGTGCATTCAGTCATCTGATTCCATTATTATCTCTCCAGTTATAGCCAGAGAATCACTTGCAATGTTTCTCCACTTCCAGACCATTACCTCAACTATCTATCCATGCTCCTTTCCCATTGCGGCAGAGTAGCATAGCGGTTAGCGCAACGCTATTACAGCGCCAGCGATCGGGATTTGATTCCCATCACTGTCTGTAAGGAGTTTTTATGTTCTCCCATGTCTGCGTGGGCTTGCTCTGGTTTCCTCCCACATTCCAAAGACTCACAGGTAGGTTAATATGGGTTTAAATTGGGCAGTGCGGACTCATTGGGCTGAAAGGGCCTGTTACCATGCTGTAAATACATTTTTTTTTAAATTTAAAATACTCTTGTGCAACATTGTCAGAAAACAGCATCAATTTCCAAATGCCTTCTGATGATCCAATCTACCTCATCCCTATCTTTTTTCAAACTTCTTCACTCTCCCTGGTCCAATATCCAGCACGGAGTGAGCAGAAATTTTCTCAGACTAAACATGATGCACAGCAAAGCCTTTGTCCTCTGTCCCAATAAGCTGTTCTGCAGATAATTGGTTCAATCCCTCCGAGGTTTCCTCAGGTCTGGCGCGGTTATTGACCTCAACATTATCTGCACTCTCTTGCAAAGCCTGTCTAATTTCATCTTGGTAATAATGCTCAATTCCATTCCTGCAAAGATCATCTGCTGATGAAATCCTCCTCTAGTTTTGTTATCTTTTGCAATCCAAATGCCTTACTGGCTGGCCTCCCATCTTTCCTGCTCCATTGATAAATTTATTGCAAACTCTGCCATTAGCACTTTAACAAATAAAAAAGTGATGCTTGAATGTCTTGCCAGTTATAAATGTTGCTCATGATCTGGTGATTTCTTGAAAGTGATTCCCATCTTTGTTTTCATATGCAAGGAATCACTCCTCCCCATCTCTGTAACCCTCTAATTCCACCCAACTCAATAATCCTCAAAGATTCCTTGTTATTTCACCTCTGTCCAGATATTCAAACCCATAATTTAGTTATCCCATCATTATTGCCTGTGCCTTCACCTTCCTCAGCACAGAGTTCTGGAATTCCTTTGCTGAACAAGAGGTCTGCCACATGTTAAATTAAAACTTAACCTCCAACCTGAGCTGACCACGACCAATACAAAGTTGGCCCAAGCACTTATTTTTTTTCAGATCTGACCAAACCCAAACCAAATTTTATATTCACAGCAAATAACCTTAAGCAGGCTATTCAAATGCTGGTAACGTGAACCAAATTAAGCTCACCTGGATAAAGTACTGACAGCAAGGTTTGGAGCAGCTCAAACAGAACCTAACTCAAAAGTTCTATTAGTATGTAAATCTGACCCAAGCCCAGCTGATACACATGGGTGTTGTTATGTTCAGATTGAGTAGCCAGGTCCTCTCTACTGTTGCTCTATTTACGATGATCCTTAAAATATACATCTTTAACCTAGCTTTGGTCACCAGGTCTAATATTATCAATGCATTGATGGATGTTGTAATTGGAACATGGTAGAAGCTGTTTATGATATCCATAATCTAGCTCTGCAGAAATTTACACCGCCTTGCCCCTACTCTCATATTTTAATGTGGCTCTCTGCCAGGGACTATTTCAAGACTCCTTTCCAACCTTTTCCCTGCTTATCCATTTGCCCTGCCCAAAGATGCATGGACTGCCACTGACATCTGAGTATGTGAAGCAGAGGAGCTGGTTACTAATAATTGACTACTCTTGACATTTAAAAAATTCTCTTCTCTGCATCCTACCCTGGATTCAAGTACAAAGTTAGAAAATCCAATGTCAGCCTTTTCAGTTGATTTGCTAGTTCCTTGTGAATCTAGGCTGAATTCAGTTCATTAATGTTGTATCCTTTGAGGGAATTAAACAATCACCTCATTTGATGATCTTCTCCAACAGAATCCACACAAGGATCAGTCCCATTAATACCAGATGGGACCAAAAGAGTCAGTGTATAATTCCAAGACATTGCCTTATACAAAAAGCAAATATAATGAAGAGCAGAAAAGTTGCAATTTTTGGCAGATCCTTACAAATAATATTGATTATATTGTTGATTATAATTTTGTTTTTAGGATGTGGCATTGTTAGCATTTATTTTCCAGACCTAATTTCAGTAAGAATGTAGTAATGAGCCTTTTCCTTGTAAGTTATTGTAAATGGAGTTGTTTGTAAAGGATATTTGTTAAACTGATCACTGCAGGTAAGGATGCCACTTTTCCTTTGTTAAAAAAGATCACATATAAGACATTAATTTCTACAATAATCTGGCAGATTTTACGCTACATTCATGTGCTGAAAATGGCCAAACTTATTGCACTCAATTTCACAATTTGCTCAGTTGAACAAAGCAGCAACTGAGATTCTATGTAATTGTACCCATTTTTGTTTAATCTTACTTTGTCACTAACCTGTTCTTTTCCTTTTTCAACTTTGACTGTTGGATACCATGCTACTGCAGACAGTCAAACCAGGACTCATCCAGGATACATTTGATGCTGCAATGATGCAGAAAAGTAGATGAAAATATTGCCAGCCACTTCTGCTCAAGGGCATTCAAGGCTCTACCCATTAGGGCTTCTGTTCATTGCTGCCTTTATTGTAATCAGGTGCTTATTTGGAGTGGTAGTGCACTCACTTTTATTAGACATCACCAAGAAACCATCTGGTCTTACAACATGTGATCTCTGCTCTCAAACAATGTGTTTTTTTATTTCAGTTGTTATAAGGAACCAGTGACTGAGGTGGAGCAGGTTGAATCCACATTGAGCTTTATCTTAATCCACTCCTTACATTTTTCTGAAAATTATTCAACTAACCAGGAACCAGAATGTTTGTGTCACTACCTTGGTTATAGTATCAAATCCTTACTTTTATTGAAGACACACATAAACTGGTCTTTCAACTGCATTCAGACATATCCTGGAATGACTATACAGACAGGTTTGTCTAACTACAATTAGTAAGCACTCACAATTATTTAATGTCTTTTACATAGTTAAGATCCTTCATGACTAATAAACCACTTATTTTATGTCCCGAGGCAATGTTGCAGCCAACTTGTACAAAGTAAGATCACACAAAATCAATGGTGTAAATGAACAGATGTTTTAGTGTTTTGATTGAGAGATGCATCTGTCTCCCATTAGATACTTAATGTCCACCCTGGTCAGCCAGATGGGATCAGGTTAAATGTCTCAATGTGCATCAAGGGTTCAGGAATTTGAGAACATTAAAAACTATTTCATTACATCTCAAGAACTACCTGTTTTTAAATATTCCTCTCTCTCATTGGTCTTCTGATACAACAAATATATTAAAAAATTACACAATGGAAATCATTCAGCCCATTAAACTGATTCCAGAACAACCTGGGATGAAATAATGAACTTCAATACTGTTTCTCTAATCTTACCTTATACAGTTTAATACTTCAAGTACTTATCTACAATTTTCCCTTGTGCTATGAATGATTTGGCTTAAATATATAGAAATGACACTAACTCCATCTCCAATAAACTGTTGGCTTAAAAACTATATTATAATGTTACATGCTTAATATTATCAATTCACCACCCAGAAACATTTTACTCCCTCAAGATTTGATCTCCTTGAACTTTCTTTCCTTTAGTGAAAGCAATCCAGCATTTCAAATTTACTTTGAAAGGGATGAAAAGATAATGCAGATGCCATAAAGTGAATAACTAAGGTCATACCAATGATAAGAGTTTTACTTAGGAGGAGAAACTATTGAACAAAGAGGAAGAGGAAATCTTATTGAAATTTTGAGAAGACGAATCAACTCACTACTGGAACTCACCTAGGAGATAAATTTAAGCATAAGTAAATGGGCCTTTTTTGTTTACACAGTAGTTACTAAGAGATATGGGGGTTAATTTTGATGGTTCCCAAAAATGTGCATGGGGATTCCAATGCACAAATGATTGATGCCTGTTTAATAGCATGCAGGCAGCATGCCAGCTTAGTATTACCCGCTCATCCTAATGGTTGTAGCGCATGACACTCACCAGCCACATTGTACCACAGTTGGACACAACAGCAAGGGGCCAAAATTATAAGCAGTTGGCAACATTTAGAGATACTGTAGGTCTGCATGACAGAAGCCCAGTTACTACCCTTGATGGATTACTGCGGCTGGACCAAGTGCAAGCAGTTGGGTGGAGTGGGCAACTTTAAGAATGGTGTAACATGGGAGACAATGAGGAGCACAGATTGCATAAGTTTGCATGGGAGTTCATTTCACCCCTTGTCTCTCACTGAGCAACAAAGCAGTTATGAAAAATTATGGATGGACAATAAATGTTGGCCTTTGTACAGATATCTACAGATGAGTAAGACATTAGTCTGGAGACAAAGGATGGCAAAGTGATGCAGCAGGTAGTGTCGCTATCTTGCAGCTCCCACAACCCAGTTTCATTCCTAAACCCCCATGCTTTTGGTGTGGTTTGCATTCCTTCCCAGTGATCTGTAGCTTCCCAACTGCTCCAGTTTCCATCCACATCCCAAAGATGTGCTGGATGGTGATTTAATTGGTTCTTGTAAATTATCTCAAGTTAGAGTCAGAGGGAAGATAATGGGCATTTGAGGGAGAATAGGTTGTTGGGGAATGGGATCCAGCTCCACCTGCCCTACCTGTGGTAGTTTGCACATTTTGCAGAGGACTCAATAGAAGCCAAGGACTGCAGTGGAAACAGAACATTTTTTCTATAATGAGAAGAACTAGGATTTCAGTTACAACCCAAGGTTCTGGAGGAGGACGCAGTGGTAGGATGGCTCCAAACTGATCAAAGTTACAAAAAAATAGAAACAACTAAATTGATTGGAAGCACACTGGCCAAATCTTGTCAAATCCAGAAATTGGAAGGCAGATATAAAAGATCCAAATGTTATTAGGGAAAGGAAAGAGTGGGGATGGCTGAGGGATGGACAATAATGGTTTAAAGCTGAAGTTAAATGCTATGGCTAAAATTTGTCCACTATCAGGGTCAAGGGAAATTAAAGAAAGCATTTTGGGCTTGAAGATGGACACAGACATGGGTATCACACACCCAGGAGCCATTCTGAAATCCAAAATATTTTTAGGCAGTGAACTCTGAATCAGAACAACTAGAAAACTTCTCCTGGGTGGGTTTGCCAACATAGTGTTAAAAATAAGGTCCACATGGCTGTTGCTGCTCTTCCCCTGCTTCTCTTTTTCAAGGAAGTGGCAGCCAGCTACATTAGAAGGCAATTTAGCAGCTGTCAGAGCACACTATGGGTCAAGTTTGTCGAGTTATGTTTTGCCAGAGCAGGCTTGCCCACCATGGGTCGGACATGTTGTTCAGGGCTATGGGTTGGGTATGTTATATCAGTGCTTGCTGTACAGTAGGCTTGTCCTGCCTTAGCAGCAAGGATTCCTCACTTTGTTTCACAGAACTTCCTTAGTGAGTTTATTTCTAATGCTGATCAACTGTTGTTCTTATTTTAGATTTACACCTATTTTTTTCCTCTTGGTTCCCCAAGTTCTCCCAATATATTACTATGTTTACTGACACTGAATAATCAAAGGCTACCTTAACAACAAGAGTGCTATAGATTGAACTAAAGATCTCTACAGCTCCAGCTAATGATTTAAGTCATTGAGTCACCCCAAATGGACTGCACTTGGGATGTCAGATAAAGATCAGCCAGGGAGAATAAAACACCTTTACAGAGGAATCAGTAACAAATTCAAGGCCCAGCCTCAAAGACTGAAAAGACAGCCTTCATTGGCCATTATTCAAATAACATCTGCTGGATTAGCTTCAGTTTCACACATCAATGGTCCATTTTTGATATGCTGACGCCCACTCAACCAGCTCCTTTAATATATGAGTTCATCTGGTGTCCAAGTGCTAACTCAATTCAAGCTATCCCATTCAGCCATCAGTTCTGTGTGCAGTTTGTCCAGCAGTTTAAAAATTTGTTCTAGAATTGTAATCCCTCCATCACCTTGCTCATCCTTATCTTGGTTACCTCTTCCCTCCATTCCCAATTCAATTCTGGACACTTTTACATCCGATGTAGGTATGCCATTATTGGTAGTTTACTGATTCATTACCTTGGCTGATGTGATATTCCTCCCCAAAACCAGCCCCTCCTCACCTTACCCCTGTTCCTTGCTCTCCTAAAATGCTCCTTATAAACCCTCCTTAACATACATTGATCACCTATACTACTATCTTTTTATGCAGCTGATGTCAAATTTTTCATGCAAGGCATCTTCACTTACACTTTATATTTAACATATAAAATAACAATAACAATAAATCCTGACCACCAACACCCAGAGTTTCACCAACAGTCAGAAATTTAACCGGACCTACGATATACATTCTGTGTCTACAAGGCAAGATCAAAGCCTGGATATCGTGCGGCAAGCCGCTCCCCTACTGACTCAAAGTTCCATCTAGGGGTATCAGTTTCTTTTAATGACATCTTTATAGAATTCTTTCCACTTGCTTGGATCAGCTTTAATAACACTTAAAATCATTCAAGGCCTCATAGTCCACCTGATCCACCACCCTGAATGTTCATTTGTGCTGTCACCAGTACACCAAGATGTGCTGCATCAATTCATCAAGGATTACTTGACAGCACTTGCCAGATGTATGGCTTGTATGCAAAGGAGATGCACAGCATTGTTTGAGATTGCCACAAATTCCAGGTCACACCATCTTAACTCAGAAATGTACTGACAGTTTTTCATTATTGATTATTTATATTTCTGGAATTCTGTACTGATCAGCAATCAAGAATACTTGCACCACTGGAATTGGAGGATCAATGGGACAGCCCAGCACTATACAATTACAGGAAGGTGATAGATGCTGCCTTCACCCAACATTCACATAGTATTTAAAAGATTTCATTAATCCTGTACAAACACTAACTCTTTGAAGCATGTTGACAAGATAATGAGACCAAAAATAGAACATATGGGTGCTTCTTCACTGACAATGCTTTACATTCTTGCTTACTTTATTGAAATGTTAAGCAAATATTCACACATGAGAAGCATTTTCTTGCAATGTATTTGGTGTTTTTAAGTTAAATATGGTACATTATGCCAGACCAATGTCGCCAGTTTTTTGTCAATCCATCTGTGGTGGGTGAGATCTTTACCAACAGCATCCTCTTCCAGAGCCACAATACCAGGCCCTTATTACACTCAGTCAACACTGTTGCGTAGGTTTTATCAATCATACCTCTGACAAGAGTCTTGAAACCAAAAATCTATTCTGGATTCTATCATCAGAATAACTAGCAGCTGGAAAGAGAAAAAATTGAAGGATGTTCTTAATGACTCGTTGAAAAAGTGCTACATTCACACTGACACCTGGAAATCCCTGACACGTGACTACTCAAAGTGGAGGAGCATTCAGGAACAAAGTCCATGCACTGGAAACACATGGAAGCCCAGCATAAACGGCAGAAGGAATGTAACATCTCAAACCCCACCTGGCATCCCCACCATTCACCTCCTGTCCCTTATGAAGAGTCTGCAGTCACTATATTGGCCTCATCCACTGCTGCAGCACCCACAGAACCAGAATGCGAAGAAGTCATCCTTGATCCTGAGGAATTGCCTTGGAAGAAGATAATCTGGGTGGGTCATCAATTTCTGTTAATTATGTAAATTGGTTACTTTCTCAAGCTGTACAATTCTAATGCAATTCCAGCCATTTGTGCATCCCTATTTTGAACTGCTTCATCATTGGTAGCTAATTGATTAGCAACATCTATCTGGTATTCCTCCCTAAGCCCTTCCACCTTACCATTACTTTCATCTCTTAAAATGCTCCTTAAACCTTCTTTGACCAAATTTGATGACCTATTGTACTGTGGAGTGTTTTACCTACATAAATGCACCACAGAAGAGTCCATTTTTGTCATTGTTGCTGCTCTATCTTTTTATGATTCATTAAGAAGA
>JARFYF010000053.1:15929071-15939552 GCA_030265395.1 Rhina ancylostomus | reverse complement strand
TGATCTCTGAGGCAAGATTCCTTCCAGTTACTGCCTGTGTTTGTCCTAAGGAAGTATCCTGACTCCAATCTTGTATCGGTGTGCTGCATTTGGGTTCTCTGAGTTTGCTCTGGATCAACATTGTGACAGAGACATGATTGAGGTATATAAAATTACAAGGGGTATAGAGAGGGTAGACTGCAGGAAACTTTTCTCCCCATATCTGAGATAGATAAAACTAATGGACAGAGGTTTAGGATACCAGGTAAAAGATTTAAAGGGGATCTGAGGGGGACCTTGTTCACCCAGAAAGTGGTGAGTATCTGGAATACACTACCTGAGAGAGTGGTGGAAGCAGAGTCACTGACAGAACTTAAGCAGTGTCTAGGTGAGCATTTGAATTGCTCAGGCATGGAAGACAATGGGTCAAGTGCTGGAAGATGGTATTAATATGGATGGGTCACTAGTCAGCATGGAGGTGGTGGGCTGAATGGTCTGTTTCCATGCTATGAGTCCATGACTCTAAAGTTCCAGCACACTTAAGAACTTGCATTTAATTTTTGCCTGCACATGAATTTCATGGAACCTTTGCTCACTTTAAACGTGGACAATTTGTTCTAATTTTTGAGAAAAAGGTTTTCAAATAAAATAAATTAATCACCACCTCCCCCACCCCAAAAAAAAAGACTAGAGGAAAAAGAAAAAGAAAACCATTCTGGTGAATTTACACAGAGATATAAACAAAACTGTTTATGATTTTAATCCCTTTATTAAATCTCTTAGCCTTCTTTTCTCAAGCACAGCTTTTCCAGGAACTGTAATCCCTCAAACTTGGAACCATTCAAAGTTATGAAAACAATTCCATTGAATACTTGATTACATCTTTTAACCTACACTTTACAAGTCTGGAATTAAATATAATCTCTTCCAATTGCATGCTGCCACCTTCCTAAACACACACTTGACAGACAGCTGCCATCACTCTCTCACTCTCTCACTCTCTCACTCTCTCACTCTCTCACTCTCTCAGCATCTTCCTATTTATTTATGGTCATTGCTCATTTGAACTTTCTTTCCTTGTTTCTCTTAGACCCTCTCCTTCTTTTGTCTTACTGTTGGTGTGTTGAAATTAAGACCTATGCCCTGTCTCCTACTCTAACCCATTCTTTCTAGGGACTATGCCTCTGTAGAAATCCTCCTAGCTTCCTTTCTTCCTCTGATAATCTTCAGGCTTTTAAATCCAAGCATGGTCTACCCACTTACCACTGCAGAACTTAATTATTTTTTTGTCTTGCTTTGTGCATCAGTATCTGACTCTTTACCTTAATTAATTAATTAATCAAAAGGCCAAACTCAGATCATAAATGGCAGATTTTTTAAAAATATAAAACAGGTTGTTCAGACATTCAGCTTCCCATAAAGCTGAATGTCCAGACAAGATATAAAGGATAGATGTGAACCATGGAACATGAATTTCAGATATACAGAGTGCATGTGTACCACTACTCTTGCAGAAAAATATAAAGAATAAGTGTGTTACTTTGAATGTCCAGACCAGATATACAGGACAGCTGTGTCTCAGTAAAACTCCAGACCAGGCATCTAGGGTGTCTTAGGATCTAACACAAAGTTTGAAATTCCCATATACCTTATATGGCTGATATTAATTGTTCTTGGATATTTGATTTAAGATCTATCCACAAGATTAGTGCTTTCCAAATCTATTAGGCAAGAAAATCCAACCCAGAGAAAGTGGAAAGAACAGGAAAAGGAGAGGAAGATTTGTTCAATTTCTAACCCATGGAAGCAGCTAAGCTTACCCCAGGTCTTCTCATGGAGTGTTTGCTTGAATAGAATTAAAGATAGTAACCAGACTTTCTAAGTAACTTGTTAACTGTGTCTATCACTTGTTTTGCCAGCCATTAGCCTTTCCTGGGTATTTTTTATTTCATCTGGAATATTTTGAATTCCAGTACTCTTGCAAATTCTTTCATTTCTGGACAATTGTTTGTCAGGTGCTCAGTGGCAGTTAGATCAAAATCAGTGCATGATCTCTTTAGCAATGGATACATCACATAACGAGTTAATCTCTAGTGATGTTACATGATAATCATTGGGCAGTAAAGTAACTTTTATCTTTGTAAATGAGACACATGCTTACCTTTTGACAAGGTCATTCAAGGGTTGTAGACACAAGAGATTGAAGATGTAAACGTGCTTCACACTTAAAAAAAAATCAACAGTCCAGGATGCAGTTCCTGGGCAATGGTGTTTCCCCATGTACAGATACACAGGACAAATACTAGAAATCTGAAATTAAACATATTTCTTAACAGCTGTCCTTTTTTCTCTCCCAAATGTATAATTCAAGCAAATTCTTTGGCTATCAATTGCATTAATTCCATTCCTGGTAATGTACGATCCTCTGAGCTAAGATGAACCTTATAAAATCCAACTACTACTTCTGCATTAAGTGTGCAAACATCATCTGCTCTCCATTGAAAATTAGACCATTGGAAGTATGAATATCATTAGAAAATTCAGAAATTGAAAAGTCACTATCACTTTAGAGCTCATCCACTGAATATTTTTTAATTCATTGTTGGGATTTGGACTACTACATTTAGCCTAACTCTGGATGGTCTGAGATGGCGATGTAGGTGGGCTATGTAATAGAATTTCTACATGGTCTGTGTGTGATGCAGGTGCCTCACAGTGCTGTTAAATCAGGGATTCCAGCCCTTTTACTAAGTGGTGATGAAGGAATGGTGGCTTATGTCCAAATCAGAATAGCAAGTAACTTGGAGGGGATATTGGAAGTTATTTCCAAGTGCCTGCTAGCTTTGCCCTTCCAGTTAATGCTCATGGTTTGGGAAACACAATTGAAGAAACCTTGATGATTTGCTGCAGTACATTTTGTTGCTGGTACATGTCAGATGGGCTTGCTGATAAGTTGAGGAAGTAAATGTTTAAGTGGTGGATGGGCTGATGATCAAGCAGATTACCCTGCCCTGGTAATTTGGTGTCGAGATTCTTGAATGATGTTGCACTTACATCCATCCAAGCAAATGCAACATATCGTCTGACTTTTGCCGCTTGGGCTACCAAACTTGTATGTCCAAATGCTGAATGCAACACAACCATCCCAGATTGGGGAGGGCGATCTTGAATCGGAGACCATGATTCAGTCTTGCTCTGCCCTCTTGTGGTGGAAATATTAGTAAGACATTAACGATGTTTTCAGATTCTCAAATAGTATTTAAACAGTGCTGTTCAAACATTTTTAGTTTAATCATTGTGAATGTATAAAATACTTGATGTGTTTTATTTCCAAGGACTTTTTATAACAAAAGATTCACTCAACATCTTGCTTTTGGTTCCTTCAACTTCCAAAGCCAAAGGGGCAAATTGGATGGGAAGTAAGAGATCGGGCACTTGGTGGAGGGAACAGACAATCCTGTTACTGAAGAGCCACCTGGGAGGCGAGGACAGGGTGGTGAAGGGCGATGAGGCCAATTCTTGGGAGTGTTTCCATGTGGCCCAATCTGCTCTACAGTCACTTTGCCTGCAGGAGGTTTTAAGGAATTAGGAGGCAAACCACACTTCACATAATATTTAGACTGATCTGCTTTGAAGCTGACATCATGTAGCTTGTTTTCTTGCGTTTTTAATCAATAAAAGCCACGAATATGTAGTTTGTGGGGATTTAGTAATAGCAATGCCTTTGAATGTCAAGTGGATATCATGACCTAGTGCTTGTCAGGCATGAATGTTATCTGCCTCTTCCAACTCACCTCTGTTCAATTGAACCTATAGTTTAATTAGGGCTTCAATGAATTCCAGAAATGAGCAACCTTGATTGAATTTAAACTAAGCAGGACAGAAGGTATCCTCAGAGCACAAAATGGTCATGACCTCCACAAAGCCTGTGCAGTAGTCCTCATTTTTATACTGTTCGGAAGAGATGTCCTTCCAATTGGTGAGGACTTAATTATACTTTTTCCCCCTTGCTCTAGTTTTCTTTTCAGGCATCAGTTGATGGAAGGCAGTAGGTAAAAATTAAACTTCCCTCTCCACGTTTGACCTGAGTAGTGATACATTTAGAACTGCCAAACATCTGGATTATGAATTATGAGATGTAGGACAATGGTTCTATTCAGATGGTGTGGTGGAGGAGTATAGAATCAGTTCCTAGTGAGATAATGATGGAGGAAATAGCACCAGCTCCACCTTACCCGATCAATACCTACCATGACCCAAGTCAAATACATTTACAGTCTGGACATGCAAGCCTGAGAACCAGCAGTCTGATTGAGCAATAAGTGAAGTAACCATAATCACAGTCCTTATTTATTCCATTTGAAAAATGCAAATTTGATCTACAGAACAAGGGAAAGGTTTTTGCATTTTAATTGAGTCTTTTCAATATAATACAAACAAACCATTACCATAGTGACATGGTTCCAACAACTGTATAAAACATTAGTTTGGCCAGAAGTGGACTATTGTGTACAGTTCTGATCAACACACCACAGAAAGCATCTGGTAGCTTTAGAAAGAGTGCAGAAGAGATTCACGAGATGTTGCCTATAGTGCAGGGCTTTGCTTCCAAGGACAGATTGGATAAGCTGGGTTTATTATCACTGGAGCATGGGAGGCTGAGGGGTGATTTCAGAGGTTTATCAAATTATGAGGGGCATAGATAGGGCAGATAGTCAGCATCTTGATCCCAGAATGGGGAATCTAAAACTGGAGGGCAGAGGTTTAGGGTGAGTGAGAGAAATTTAAAGGAGATCTAAGGGACAGGTTTTCTTTTTACACACAGGGTGGTGGTTATATGGAACAAGCTCAGAGGTGGTAGTAGAGGCTGATATAATTACAATATCTAAAAGACAGTTCAACAGGTACAGGGGCCACCCAGGTTACAGAAGATTCCACTTATGGAAATCCAACTTTACTCAAATTCTCCCATAGAACTCTAAATACATACAATATCTCTGAAAGCAAACCTGCGAACTGTATTTGATCAGGAATGTTTGTCATGGTCTTCAAAGTTTAAAATAACATTGAATAATATGATGAAAATGTATGTACAGGCAAACATCAAAGTATTTACACAGTGGCTTGATTAAAAGGAAATGCCCTGTTGGAATTTTGTTGCTTCTTCATAGGTACTGAAATTGTCATGGAAAATGCCGCACCTGTCTCACTCAAGGTTACATGAAATGGGAAGAATCCAACATCTATCCTTGTGGGGATTTTTCCAGTACTAGCATGAGCTTTCTCCCAAACTCCCACCCTGCCAATTAAACACAACCCATCCCTTTATCCAAATGTTCCACCAATCCCATCTCACTCACAGTTACTTGCCTAAACCCAAATTAGGAGGGGCTTCTGGATTTGGGGTTAAATTCACTGATGGTTTGACACAATTATTACAAAGCATACAAAGGCTCCAGGAGTAGAAATATCACCCCTCCCAATTCAGGAGTAAGTGAAGAAATAATGAAAATTGTACACTGTGGTTGAGTTTGCATTTAATTTCAAACTTAATCCACTGAAAGATCAAATAAGTTCTCCTTTCACCACATCCCCATGCCCCACCCCAGAGTGTCAATGAATTGGTACCCAGACATGAGTCCAGGTCAGAAGCTGCCTTTTGAGGGCTTTAAACAAGGATCTGCACATCCCATAGCAGGGACCATAGCAGCAAAGCTCTGTGCTTCAAATGATCAAATTCCACCTCTTCGGTCTGGCTCAGACCGTCATCTTGTGCACAGCGATTGTGATGCTTCCATGTTTCCGTATCATGATATTCCTGTGGAAAGAATCATAATGAATGAATAAGATTTCTGCAGTCTCTTCAAGCTACCTATTATAAATGGAAATGTTACTGTCTCTCTCATTTCCACTCACAACCAAATTCTGGCATAGACTTATCATCATTAAGGTTCAGTGAGAGCAAGAATGTCCTAGTGAGAAACTTTTGGGTCCCAGATTTCAAAGCACTATCATTGCTGCCAGTTCCAACACAGCGCTGCACTTCAGCAACACTGCCTTTTAGACAAGACTTGGTCTCTTTTGTCTTCTCCTCCACAGCACCAAAGCAGCAGGGGCTCTCCCCACACAGACAGCCAGCCAATGTTCATCCCTTCCACTCTACTCGGACAGATTGCCCGCTCATTACCACAATGCCTTTGGACCTTGTGGTGCGCAAATTGAAGTGCACTCTTCAGCATCCTTCACAGACTGTAACATGCCTTGGGGCTTCCCAAAATCATGAAAGACAAATAAATAATAGAATTATCCTTTACCCAGTGGCAGCCAATCATTCTCCACTTTCCTTCAACATTAGCTCGCTCTTCCTTGTCACTGCACCCGATGCTGCCAACATGCTTCAAACAGTCTTGGAGGATGAACGTCAACAGCAGCAATCATTCTGAGATCTCAGAATACCTTGCAGCATATTTAGGATTAGCATCACTTTCACCCATTTCAGTGAATGAGCAGGAGAAATGGGCAGGGGGAAGGGAGCAGCTGAGTTAATGCCAGGAGGGATGGAGTGCTGGGTGAAATTTGCAGAACTCCTGTTACCAAGTTTTGGGTTTAATATTTAAGAGTTGGCCTATATTTGAGCACAGTTTGAGTGAGCCAAGGTCAAAGTGAGAAAATTCTCAAACATCCCGCCATAGACAATTGTGCAACAAGTGTGTCACATCGCTTGCAGCTGAAGAACATGTATCTGTGGCTGTCACTCCACTTGGTTCCACCCTTCTCAAAGGTCCCTTTCTGCCATAGGACATGACATGGCATATTAACAAATGAACATGGATTCTCCAGTTACAGGTGGGGAGGCTTCCTCGGGATTTGCAGGCACAGAAACCTTTTAGAAGCCAGTGATATTTTAAAAAAATCCACCAAGATTACCCAAAAGCTATTTTCAAAACCTCACCCATTATCTGACTCCAGGCAAATCACAGGCACATCTGTTGGGTCTGTAGTCAGTTTTGCTGCTTGTTGTGCGAGAACAGAAACTACACCCGCATGTTCATCAATCAGCGACCCACGACCTGGAAAGAGAGGAAAAAAAAACAATTCAAATCTGACCAGGGCTTGCACTGTCCACTGCACCAAGCAACAGAACCACGAGAGGGCTGTAGTGGCAATGGTTCTCAGGGGAGAAGCTGAACAGCTTCTTGCTGTTGAACCCTGAGTAGGTGGAGGGATGTACGGCAGAGAAAGGTGGATGGTGTGCAGACAAGTTCGATTCAGCATTTTGATTTTGTGTCCCAAGAATATACTGTATAAGGAGAGTATTTTGCACTTCACAGAGGAGCTGGCAAACGTATTAATCAGGGACTGCAGTCACGTTTAGTCCCAGACTGTGCATTTCATCCCTTAAAAAATTTCACAATTTTAACACAAGTATCATTTTTACTGATACCAGCTATATAAAATGCAGAATTTAAAATAAATAGAATATATTCTGAAGTTGGCCAAGTGCACTTGAACAAGAGCATGAAGTATTGCACTCCTGTTAACCACATCCTTGAGTCCTTCCCCAAACCCACACACTCTATACAATTCTGTACCCTAGATCAGTTTCACATTACACACAAGGACTTGAAATTTATTGACCACATAGGTACAAAGTTCTCAGGCAAAACCGACTTACAGTGTGCACAGGGAGACAGATCCTCACTAGTAACTAAGTTGTGCTTGAAGAAGATTTACAAATCAGATATGGCAGTGCCATATCCAAAAATATTTAAAGGCAAACATTTATTCATTTTTCATGGTCTGAGTGCTGCAGGCAAGGTAAGCATTTATTGCACATCCTCTGTTGCCCTGGTGTGGCAATGTGCTAGCTTCTTGAATTACTGCAGTCCTTCCGGTAAAGGTTCTCCCACAGAGCAATCTATTTCCAAATCAGTTTGGTGTGCAACTTGGCAGAGAGCCTGCAAAATATGATCTGAGTGCTGCCTTTGTCCTCATTACAGGTAGAGATCATGGGAGGTGGTTGGGCAAGTAACTGTAGTCCATTTTGCAGATCATACACACTGCAGCCACTGTGCACCACTGATGACAGGAATTACTGTTTAGGTTGGGTGACTGGGTGTCAATCAAACAGGCTACCTTATCCTAGATGACATTGAGCTTCTGGCAAGTTGCTGGAGGTGCAGTCATCCATGCAAGGGAAAAGTATTTTATCATATTCCTGACTTAAAACAGACGATTACCAAACAGTGTAACAAAGTGCATGGTTAGGGTAGGCAGACACAAGAGAATAATAATGTCCTTAAAGGTGATGCAAGTTGGCCAGATGGGAAAAGCATATATTCACACTCTGGTCAGGAGATTTATGATCAACTGCAGCCCAGTACTTACAGCCCAGGTTAAGGCCTTGTTCATCTGCACAGAGGACTCCTATAATTGCAGGGTTCTTCATCCTGTGGAATCAGAAATGAATGTCAGTCCTTCCAGAGCATCTGCCAGTGTGGGGATCCCTACTGCGCATTATCTAGGGTTTTACTGGTTGTTTCTATTCAGGTCAACATCAAACTTTACCCAACATCACCCCATTCTTGCTTTAACTCATAACCCGATTCCCCAGAACCGTGCCTCCACCCTGGAATCATGAAATAATACTGTATCTATGCCAGCTATTTGATGTAGCTATAAATCTGGCTGCTTCACCTCATTCTCCATAGCTCAGAAGCATTTAAATACACATTAAACCTCAAATCTGCTTCTCCACTCTTTCTGACGGTATATTTCCAATCTTAACAAGTCTTTGTACTGCAATACAGGGTGACAGTTGTTATTTTATATATCAACATTTCCAACATTGCCATGGGAATCAGCCCAAAACCAGTCACACTTTTGAACATAATTCACAATTACAAGTACTTTCATTAAATATACAATTTACAATAGCCAATCTACTTACCAGCAAGTCTTTAGGATGTGGGAGGATACTAAAAGAACATACAAACTCTAGACAAACAGCACCTAACATCAGGATTGAACCCAGGTCACTAAAGCTGTGAGGCAGAAGCTCCATCTACTGTACCACTATGCTGCTCGTTTTGTAGAGTGTAACTTCCCTGCTTTGGACACTACATTTCTAAACCCTACAGTGAGCATTTTGACGGTTGCATCACAACCTGGTATGGAAATTCCAATGCACAGGAACACAGGAGGCGACAGAGGGTGGTGGACTCAGCTAGTTCCATCGTAAGGACAGTTCTCCCCATAATCTACAAGAGGTGACGGCTCAGGAAGGTGACATCCACCATTAAGGACCTCAACCATCCAGGCATGCCCTCTTCTCATTGCGGGAGGCACAGAAGCCTGATGATTCAGCACTTCAACGTTCAACAGCTTTTTCCCACTGCCATTAGTTTTTTGAACCAACCTGAAAAACCCTAATTCTACCTCGGCTGATATTTCCCTCAACTTGCACTAATGTCATTGCTTATTTTGTCATGCAAATTACGCATCACTTACGTTAAGTTTATGTAATTTATGTTTGTACTGTGTTGCTAACAGATAATTTTCATGGCATTTATACCCTGGGGTGTATGCCCATGACAATAAACTTGAACGAACTCCAGGCCACTGTGAATCAAAACAAGTGGAGGTCTCAGCTCCAACCGCTGGGCAACAGTTAACACCGAGAAGGAAGTGTTTGCTATAACTCTCATTCTGACACTGAACCCGTTTCCGACCCACACTGCAGCCACCCCTTTGATCCAAGGGGCTTTGTATCCCTGCCACTGACACTGCATCAGATGCCTTCGGGCAATCCCAGGGGTCGGCAGCGCTTCCCCCGCCCCCGCCGGCCCTCTCACAAAGGGGGATTCAGTGCATCCACCGCCGCCCGGGCGGCCCCCACGGTGGAACCAGGCCGACCCGGCCCCGGGGCTTTGCGGGCGGACGGGAGGGCCGGCCAGGCCGCCCGGGGCCGAGTGAGAGCCGGGCGCGACCCCACAGACCCCGGGCTCACTCACGTTTCCCGCAGCTGCTGCTCCAGAACCGCCTCCATCCCACACCCGGTGTTTCTCGCTCCCGGTCACCTGACCCGCCGCCGCTGGTCACCTGACACAGAGCCCCGGTGGGCGGGGCCAGGGCGGACCTTAACCCTTCCCTGTCCGCTTCCTTCTGCCCTCCATTCCTTTCCAGGCTTCACTCCCTTGGATTAAAAGTGAACGTCTCCGCTGTGGGAGGCGAAACAGAATGATTTAAATGAAGATAGATTGGGCAATGTTGATGCACAGAAGGGAGCTGGTTATCATTGTACACCAGTCACTGAAAGCAAATTTGCAGGTGCAACGAGGAGTTAGGAAGGCAGATAGTATGCTGCCTTCGTTGCAAGAATTTGTGCATGCAGGAACAAGGATGTCTTGCTACAACTTTGTAGGCCTTAGTGAGACTACAGCTGGGTGATTGGAGTTTTGGTCTCTTTGCCAAAGAAAGATTTTACTTGCCAATAGAGGGAT
>JARFYF010000053.1:15824177-15836204 GCA_030265395.1 Rhina ancylostomus | reverse complement strand
AATCCTTGTAATGTAACATGTGTGTCTAATGTATTCAGCCCTTTTCTTCCCTCCCTCTTTGCTTTCTCGCCTTGAGTGCTGTTGACATTTCTGTCATATTCAATGGATGTTTACCCCTCTCATGTATAACTAGTGTAACCATCTGTGGCATGAATATATTGCCTTTACTTGGCTGATGGTCATAGCAACCATGGTGGTACAATATAAATCCCAAGCACAATTTTATTCATCAGTGTTAAGTCAATGTACCATTCTTCCCATGACTGGGCAAGATAGCCCAACATCTTCATTTTTTGGAGAAGTTATTGGAGAAAGTTGGTCATGTGATAACTAAGGCTCTCATCTAACTGCATGAACTAGGCATTCAGCAGCAAATGTTTTGAGGACAAGATCAAAAAGAACAACATGCATTTATGTAGCATTGTCAATATCCAGACGTGCATTGCAAAATCCTTATCAAACAAATTTTGATATCTTGTCAAGGTAGGAGCTGTGAGAACAGGTGACCGAAGAGGTAGCTTTCTGGTTTTATGGTTTGAGTTCCAGTCCTTAAAAAAAACAAAAGGCATGGTAATCAGTGCCATGGAAGTGGTTGGAATTAGCTAAGGGCTAATTACAGGGATCTTGATTGATGGAGGCAATAGAAATGTTGAGGAATATGGACATGTAGGGATTCAAAAACAGGGATAATAAATTTTAAAAGAGAGGCATTACAGAGTTTGAGCCAATGTAACTGAGTGAGCACAGGAGTGAGGAACAAATGGAGCTGTGTGAATTAGAACATAGTTAACAGATACAAGGATGAGCAGAAGTCAACAGATTTCACAGGATGGCAGGCCAGCCAGGAAAGCTTGGAACCTGCAGATATCAATGAGGGAGACAATAGTTTCTAGAATGGATGAACTGGGACAGGATGGCTATGGTTTATATTGCAGAGGTGGAAGTGGATATCTCATAGTTAAATAGGACCCCAAGGTGGGAGGACTAGTCCGGTTTAGCCTTACACTAGTGGCCAGGGAGCAGAGTTTGTGCTGGATGACTTTGGACAATGGCTTAATTGGAGAAAATTTCTGTCATATTTAATACCGAATGTTGGAACATATCAAAGCAAGGCAAGAAGTGTTGATGAGGTACTCCTGGATGTCTTCAGTATGCACGTGTTTAGGAAGATGCCACTGAGGGACAGTGCATGGTTGAGATACAAGGTGGGGTCAAAATAGATCCTTCTGCTTTTCCAGTGGGAACTGAGGAGGACAAGACCATTCATCTTCCCCATCATGTTGGACTATTCACTTCAGTTATGATTGACCCACACCTTGGGCCAATGCCTTTGTAAGTACCTCTGTTCAACAAAAATCTGTTGAGCTCAGTCTTGAAAGCTTCAGTTGCCATTGGTGGTTAAAGCCCTTGCAGAAGCGAATTAAAGGTATCAAAAACCCAGTGTGTGAAGAGTGATTCCTGACTCCACTTGTAGGTCTGGATCCAATTTTCTTATTAAACAGAAAGTACTGGAAACAGGCAGTCAACGTAGGTGGAGAGAAAAACAGAACTAACATTCCACCTTGATGTATTTTGATCAGACCCAAGAGAAGTCAAAGGGAAGTAAACAATGGATTCTGGAAATGTGAGAGTCAAAGACTGGAATTGATGATGAGTTGAAATTGCCCAGTGCAACATTAAATGCAAAAGGCTGTAAGTAGGGAGATGAGATATGGTTCCTTGAGATTGCATTGAACTTCATTGGAATAGTGTAGAAGGCCAAATGTTATATCCCTTTAATTTAGATTTCTCCCACCAGAGGAAATGGTTTCTCTTTGGTTACCATTTTGAATCCTTTAACAGCTTTAAACAATGTTATAGGGTTCTTGATGATTTAATGTCACTGAGACCCAGTTTAGCTGCAATACCTAGTGAGGTTCAAGCCATTGATACATTCTCTGCTCTCTGCCCCTTTCTATCTAAGTTCCTAGTGCCTGGGTTTAGGTGTGAACCAATTTCCACCACTACACCCAAAACCATACCTCATTACAACAATAACTTACATTTTATTAAGGCCCAGAGACTCTTTAGGGAGATAGAATGAGAAATAAAATGGATGAGATGTTAGACAAGGGGACCAAAAGCTTTGCAAAAGAATTGGGTTTTAATCAGGGGCTCAAAGAAGGAGAGGGAAGTGGAGGAGTTTTGGGAACAAACTTATGATTTCCATTTGTCCCCCTGTCTTTCTCTTGCCTTCATCTTCCAGTCTTTTGCTGACATCCCAAACAGCTAACAACATCAGTTTCCACTCAAGGTGTGTGTTATTTTATTTATTCAGTCCAGTAACTCGCAGCAGCTGGAGACAACACAAACAGAGATAGATGACCAAAGGATAAATACACCTGTTCAGTTTCCACAGTTGACGACAGGTAAAGTCACACCCATCAAACGACCTGCATTAGGTTGTATTCCAATATTCTAAAGTCTCCACCACAGGTGATGGCTAACTCTTTTTGTTCGACAAAAGGGGACATTGAGATAACAGAATATTGGCAAAAGAACATAAAACAAGGATGATTAGTGTAAGTAGGTGGTAGATGGTTGGCATCGACTTCATGGTCTGAAGGTCATGTACTTCAGTGCCTTTCAAAGGAATGAATAGATGTCCCTGAAAACAGTGCTTGATTTGGCATCAGTATATGTTAAGATGCTCTAGGCTGGCATTATGTGAATGTAAGGCTGTTGAAAGTTCAAACCTAAGGGGAACCTGCACAGTTAGGAGGCAGTATTGAGAAAATACCATCCATCAAAGGACCATTACTAAGAGAGTGCCACACTGTCAGCAAGAAAGCACTGAGAGAGTACTAGACTGCCAGAGATGCTGGACTGAGAAAGTACCACTCCTTCAGAGAAGTAGTACTGAGAGTGCCACACTGTCAGAAAGACAGCACTGAGAGAGTACTACACTGTCAGAGATTCAATACTACAGAGTGCTACACTGTCAGAGAGCAGTACTAAGAGAGTACTGCACTGTTAGAAAGACAGCACTGAGGGCACACTACATTGTCAGATGGCAGCATGTTGGAGTGTGCCTCAATGGATTCTTCAGATGAGACATTAACCCAAGGTCTTCTCTAAGATCTCTGGGCAGCTAGTAGTATGTGAATGGTCAGGGGATTATGGGGAGGTATTGATGGTCTTTCATCCGCCTTAGGCCATGTTTATCCCTGAAACAGATTGCCTGGTCATTATCTCATTATTGTTTCTGCAATTTTTGTTTTGTGTGCAAACTGGCTGCCATGTTACTCACATTACAAAAGAATTTACACTTCAAAATTAGCTGTAAAATGCTTTGGGACATCCTGAGGGAATGAAAAGCACAGTATGAATGCAAATCCTTTTTGTCCATATAACATATTTTTCTAAGCCTCCCAACTTTGACATAAATCCTTCCTCACCTACTCCCTTCTCGCTGCTTCTCTCTCAGGCTCCAGACTTGCTTCGATATCGGCACTGTACCCAAAACAAAGCGGCTAAAATTCCATTTAACTTTTAAAAGTCTCAGGAGAGCAGGTAGCCAATTTCTGTCTAAACACTGAGAGAAGAAAGAAAGCTTCTGGTATCAGAGAGCAGGACTGGAGCCACTACAGATTGCATTACATGAGTGCTTCAGCATGTGAAGGAATGAGCTTGCACTGTTTATATTGACTCTCCTCAATCCCTGGAGTCTACGTCAGTCTCAGTATCACAGGTGCAGTGTTTCAATGAAGTATGAAACCTGATTCCCCATCCAGTGAGAAATTACACTTAAACATACATACATCTATATATATCTATATCTATCTATCTATCTATATATTTATATATATATATATATATATATATAAAAAATAAAAAGAACTGTGTAAAGTATCCAAATACTGCCAAGCTTTGATATGTTTACTTTCTGAGAATGGAAGCAAGTCTTGAGCGTACTCCTTCTTTCCTTTTTCCTGCCCTCCCTCATCTGTACATCTTACTTTTCCTCCAAATCTAATTTACTGTTGTTTCGCACATTTCTTTCAACTCTATAATCTTGTCTTTGTAACTCAATTTCCAGTGAAAAACCTCATCCGGAGGACTAAATTGAATGATAAGAATCAGACAGGAGTTGACTGGAGCCTGCAAGTCAAGAAGATCCCAGGACTGAGCCCAAGGTTGCATATTGTTTAACAAGGCAGGACGAGCGGAATGGGTGGAGCTTCAAGGAGGCATGGGACACATGAGCTGGGTGTGGTAGAGTTGAGGTGCAGAGTGAGATGAGGGGGGCAAGAGAGGGTTTAGAGTGGGCAAGATGCATGGGATGTAAGGTAGGCATAGTGTGGGTAGATGGAGAACTAGGTGGGCAGTCTTCTGTGGGTAATGAATAGGCAAGGTGCTGGGGGGTAGGGTTCTGGCTGAGTCATGTGCAGGGTGTGTGGGTACTTGGAGTGGGACTCCCAAGCATTGGGCATGAAAAGTCTCAAATAAGATATAACAAAATCCTCCTCAGAATATCTGAGGACTGGAATCTGAATTGAGTGAGCTGTTCCACAGACTAGTCAAGCCTGATATAACAGTCTCACACAATCATTCCAGACTCCTCCAATACATTCCTGGCAGGTCAGTCTCACCTCACTAGAGGGCACAGTACAGTGCAATACAGGTAGGAAAGGGTAGTAATCAGAAGCCTCTACTTTGTATGAATCTGGACCCCATGAGGTCACATGACAACAGGTCAAACAAGGAAACCTTCTGATTGCAGCACATCATTTTCCCTCAGCTGATTAGTCAGTGCTTGTCCATACTGAACAAGACTTGGAAGGACTGATGAAAAAAGCAATGGCAGTTATGTCCCAGACTGGGTCTGCTGCAGGTCGTAAGTAGTCCAACATGAGAGGTAAACCTTGACCTTGTCTTCACCCTTGGGCCTGCAGCAGATGCCTCTTGTCATAGCGTGATTGGTAGAAATGATTCCAACATTGTTCATGTGGAAGCCATGTCCCATTTTCTTACCAAGGACACCCTCCATTGAATCTTGTGTCACTTCAAAACTATTAAATGGGAGAGACTGAGAACAGATCTGGCAGCTCACAAGAAAATATCTATGAAGCACTCTGAACCATCAGTATCTGAAGAAATGTACGCTGTCACAACCTGTAACCTAATTTTTTAAAATTGATTTACTTTTAGGATCTGAACATCACTGGCAAGGGCTTCATTAAGGGAGTGGGTGATCCACCTTAGCTTCCTCCTAACATCTCCATCATCACAAAAGCCAGTCTTCCGATTTGTTTCACTCCATGTGATATTATGAAACAGCAGACAACACTGAATATAGCAAAGATTATGGAACCAAACAACATCCTGGCTGTTGTACTGAAGACCTGTGTGGAAGAACAGCTGTGCCTCGAACTAAGATGTGCTTGGACAGTTACAACACTGGAATCTTCCTAATACTGTGGAAAATTGACCAGTAAATCCTATTCACAACAAAACAAAACAAATTCAATCTGATCAATTACCACCCAATTAGTCTACTCTCAATCATCAGGAAAATGGTGGAAGGTATCATTGACAATGCAATCAATCAGCACTTACTCAGTTTGGGTTTCACCAGAGCCAATTCAGCTCCAGATCACATCACTGCCTTGGTCAAAACATGGATCAAAGAGCTGAGGTGAGAATGACTATACTTGATGTCATTTGACTGAATGCAGCATTAAAGTAATCGAATAAAACTGAAGCCAATGGGAAAAGGGGAAAATACTCCAATGGCAGGAGTCATACCTTACACAAAGGGTGATGGCTGTGGTGATCGGAGGTTAGACATTTGAGGTCCAAGATCTCATTGCAGGAGTTTATAACATCCTAGTTCCAGCCATCTTCAACTGTTCATCAATGATCTTCCATCCATTAGAGTGTCAGAAGTGAATATTTTAATTCATGATTGCATAATGTTTCATAACATTGGCAACACCTCAGCAAATGAAACAATTTCTGCCAGCATACATAAAGATTGAGGCAACCATCATGAATGGTCTATTAAGTAGCATATGGCATTTGTGTTACAAACTTCCCTGGGCAATGACCATCCCAAACAAGTGAGTCTACCTACATAGTCACATTCAATGGGCTAGTATATTGAATACCCCCGTCATCTACTACCTGGAGAGGGGAGGGAGAGACATTGACCAGAAACTCAGCTGGACTAGCCACATAAATATAAGTCCTGATACAGGGATTCGACCTGAAACATTGTCAATTCTATTCCTCCCACAGATACTGTTCAACCTGCTGACTTCCTCCAGCAGATTGTTTGTTGAGTGTAAATATAGGTGTAGGTCAGAGTCTATCATAGAACTAGTGATTCATCTCCTGATGCCCATGATACTTTCTACCAGATACAGGGCACAGGTCAAGAGTGTGATCGAGAAATTATCTACTTGCCTGGATGAGTACAGTTCCAACAAATCTCAAAAAATTTGATACCTCCAAAACAAATCAGCCTCCTTGACTGGTATCCCATACACTACCCTTAAAATCCTTTTACACCATCACTGATGTAAAGTGGCTACTGAGTGCACCATCAACAAAATGCATTGCAGTTACTCACCCAGCTTATTCTTACAACACTTTCCAAGCCCTTGATCTCTACCAGCAAGAAGGTCAAGGAAAACAGGCATATGCACTACCTGCAGGTTTTACTCCAAGTCATCCACCATCCTGACTTGGAAATATATCTTTGGTCCCTTATTGTGCAGTGTATAAATCTTGGAACTCCCATCTGAAATGTTTCGTGGAAGAACATTCACTAGAAGCATTGTGTGAATCAAGAATGTAACTCACTAATGTAGAACAAGTGATTTCTTTCAGGTGGTTAAGCGTGGCATGGATCAATATCTGTTGAAACTGGGTCAGATGATATAAAGATGGTAACAGCGTTGATTGATTATTTTTCAGGTAAGAATGGAAAAGGAATTTATGGACCAAATTCATGTTCAAAGGCATTGCCTTTGGGTGACTGAAGAGGCAAGTTTTTTGGACAATGCATAACGGTAAACTGATGAAGTACCTCCTCATTTGTATTCCCAATGAAGCAGAAATCTCCTTTCCTGGCTGGTACAACTAGATTCAGAGAGTGGAGCAGTAAAATCTCAGTAATCAGATAATTTGACATTGAGTCTGGAAGTTAGAACATAGAACATTACAGCACAGTACAGACCCTTTGGCCCATGATGTTGTGCCAACATTTTATCCTGTTCTGATATCTATCTCACTCTTCCGTCCCACACAGCCCTCTATATTTCTACCATTCATGCGGCTATCTAAGAGTTGCTTAAATGTCCCGAATGTATCTGCCCCCACAACCTCTGCCGGCAGTGTGTTCCATGCACCCACCACTCTGTGTAAAAAAAAACTTACCTCTGACATCCCCCTTATACTTTCCTCCAATCACCTTAAAATTATGCCCCCTGTATGCTTATAAGCAGTTCCATTTTCAAGAAATAAATATCATTCATGGAACCGGTGGGAATGGAGAATGGGGACTGATAGCTTCTGTTTGAAGTGCGCAGGAAATGTCCTCCTCTTTCCATCTCTACCTCTGTGGCACCCTGTCAGGCTCTGTATTTTCATAAGGGAGCAAACCATTCACAGGTTGCTCGATACGAGTAAGGTTCAGTCAAAATCAAATATGGAAAGATAGCCTATAACCAGAGTTAGGTGCTCAGTTAGGAGGAAGTCAATCGGAAACTAGTTGAGTACTGGTATTGATTGCCATTGCAGGAATTGATTCTGTGGCATTCAGTGCTCTCCTAGTGAGGAATAATCACACAGTGCTCGCCATTTTGGATGATTCAGCAGTGTTTGCCAGATGGTCTCATTACAAAATCTACTGCCTCTGGCGGCTGGCTCCCTTACTCCCGCCTTTGGTGGCCTTGCATATCCAATTGCTACAGCTAATTGGCAAACAGAACAGACTCCCTTTTAGCCAATTAACTTTACTGTCAGCTCCAACAGCCTCCATTTTCAACAGAAATGACAAAAGCTGTCATTTATTTTAATTGACCTCTATCTCCCAGGGTGCTGAGATCAGGAAGAACAATCCAGAATTCCAGGAGACAGCTGGACAGTCTTCAAAGACTGGTCAGCCCTACATTTTGTGCCCATTTTTCACACAACATCTATGACGTTATATGATCCAAATTCTGAAAGAAAGTGCAAAAGAAAAGTGCCCTGATGTTGAGACTTGGTGTGGGATTAAGCCAATACAACTCGTTATGAGATAGCTGAGGTCTGACTTGCTTTTGCATTCCTGGAACAGGATTTGAGCTGAGCCAAGTTTCCCCTTTGCCACTGAAACAAGAACAGGGAATAGGGGATTTTGCTGTTCCGATTTGACAGCCAACTGGCACAGAGTTGACGCCAGCCCATTCACCAGCTCTATTTTCCACTCATACCTCTGTACCTGGGTGGCCTTGCACAAGGCAATGCAGCCAAGATGTAAATATTGCTTTTTATATGGGAAGGTAATTTTAAATTCCCCATAGATTAATAATTCTTGCAGCTCTGATCTCCTTTGACATTTTGCATAACATCAGCCTGATTCTGTTGTTGAAGGATCATATTTAATAAAAGTCTAGCATTGAAAATAATTACAAAAATGTTCTTAAAATAAAGCTAAGGAAATAAATGTATGAATGGCATTGTTTGTTTAAAATTGAGAAAAATAGTAATAGGACTGGCGTTAAGTGCTGGGCATTGAGATAGGTTCATTATGGCATTTGAAAAGAGTGAAGGATGATACCTCATTGTTCGGTCAGCTTGCTGGACTGAATTCCATTAGTAATTTATCTGATTCTTTTTATTTAACATAAATCAGCAGCGGGTAGAAGGACATCACTTTAAAAGGTAGAAATTAGGCAGAATTGAGTCCTTTTCTTGGATAGAAAAGAACAATTTTATGGCACCATTCACATCCCTCTCAGGGCATTCACAGTCAAGGAAGTACTTTTGAAGTGCAGTTACGTTTGTAGTGGAGGAAACCTAACAACCAACTGTGAAAAGGAAACAGCAACAAATAATAATCAGTAATTGACCAGATAATTTGTCTTAGAGATGTTGACGGAGGGATAAATATTAAATCTACAGTATGTCACCATTATTTTCCCTTGGTTTTTGAACAGCACCAGTGGATCTTTTATGTCCGTAAAACCTGAGTTTAATCACCATTCATGTGAAATAAAAAAATCATGACCAAGGCCTGAGTTAGAGGAAGTTTTAAATATCTTCCAGGATCACTCTTGCACCCAAACAGGGTACAAGAGAAAGCTGGATCTCGATTGGATGACTCTTCTCCCTGCTCCATCCTGCACACATCCATTGAAACTGCTGAATATTGTACCCCTGATCTTTCCACTCGTGTTTTTTCCAAGCTCCAAATAATTCTTCTTACATGTTCTTCTTTCTCTATCCTCACTGTGAAAAGTTGTAACTTGTTACAATCTCCTAATTCA
The DNA here is from genome assembly GCA_030265395.1 of Rhina ancylostomus. Classification (NCBI taxonomy): domain Eukaryota; kingdom Metazoa; phylum Chordata; class Chondrichthyes; order Rhinopristiformes; family Rhinidae; genus Rhina; species Rhina ancylostomus. The sequence goes on along the minus strand of JARFYF010000053.1, from coordinate 15,826,689 downwards.
AATTATTCTTTCTCAGGATCACAATCGCTGTTATCATTTGTTATTCTTATAATCGTCAGACCTTTAAATCTGTAATCACTAACCCTTGGATTAAACTGTCTTCTGGAGATGGCATCTTGCACCATGCACTTTGGACCTTCACCTAAAAGGATAAACAGCAAACATTTCTTCTCTGACCTCACTGCTTCCCTTTAACTTCAGGGTAAATACCCTGATCCTGTGCTGGAAGGAGCTGTTTGAAAATGAAGCTAAAAACATTGGTGCTTATTCTTTGACCTACATTCTCATCGAGAACAGATCCCCTCTGGGAACCTTAGGTATTTACCCTCATTTCTATTACATCGCAAGGTCCTATCAAGGACGCAGTTTAATAACAGAGTTAGGTTTTCTATTGCCTATTTTAACTCCTCCGGTTGAGTAAAGTTACAGTCTGTTCCTAGAGTCTTATTTCTGGGCAGGTTTATTTATCACTTTTTACTCTTAATTAACAACAGGCCCTGCATTTGAGTCATGTTTGGTGTTCTTTGAATAAGCTCATTGAAATATTCTGTTATCCATCAAAAAAGCCCAATTGAGCATAATTTTTTATAAACAATGGCTTACAGTGGAGCATTACCCACTGCCTCCAGGATATTGATAACAAATTTTCATTCTGAATCAGACTGATCCTAAGCATGGGTTCTGGGCATTCCTTGTAAATATTGTTATATTTCCAAGGAACCCTTGTAAATATCAATACTTTGCCAGGGGCTACTGTTCTCAGGAACCATTATCGATATCATTACATGTCCTGGAACTCCTTGTAAAGATCACTGTATACTTGAGGGCCCCTGTAGAGTTCACTTTCGGGGAAATCATGTAAATATCGATGCATTTACAGGGATTTTCTGAAATTATGGATACATATCTGTTACTTACACTACAATTCCTTTCAAATATCAAAACTCTCCTGGAGACCTTTGTACAAATTGTTATATTTTGAGGAATCCATGTTGATATTGGTACACCCTTGAGGATCTCTGTAAATAATAATACAGTCCGTGTTACAGCAATACCCTTGTAATATCTTCCTTGCAGTATTTTGTGTAACTATTAAACTATTCCTAAGGAACTCCGAAAGATCCCTTGTAATTGATTGGGAACTCTGTGTTTTATTATTACTACAGGAATATATACAGAAAGTAAGTTGATAAATTTAAATTCTTACATTTGATGGCAGGTAATCTGAGTGGGTAACACAGGAGTTCCCTGAAGGGCTAGCATTCCCTGTTAACAAATACCACTAATCAATCAAATCAGGGCTAAACTTTCATCCAAATACTTTCAGCTCCCCTCGGTGTTATAGGTTCCTTTCCCTTACAATCCAACAGATGCAGTTGCTATTTTTAAAGATAAATATACAATTGTTTCAAACAAACACTGCCATTCATAAATTTATTTCCTTAACTTGAATGGCCTCTTTCTGTGCTGTATCAATAACGTTTGATTTGAAGTGAAATTATCTAACACTGGTGTGATTCAAACCAAGTTATAAACCTGAGCTATAGAAAACTACACAAATTAGGGTAAATTCAGATACTAATTGTTCCAACTACTCTCATTCCCCCAGTTACTACTGGTCCCATCTACTCTCCAGGCCACTCGTATTACATCTTCTTCTTCTTGCACCTCGGCAGTTTCTTGCTATCAAGGGTGACTTATTTCCTTTCCAGTTCTGTATATTCCAAAGTGACTGATGAGACCAATGTGGGAATTGCAGACTCAACTCATTAAGTGGTCTTGTTCCAGGGATGCCCAAGAGTCAGCGAGGATGTTGCATATTTTCCAGGAGGCTTTGAACACATCCTTGCATCTTTTCCTCTGCTCATCCAGTTATCACTTCCCACGACAGAGCTCGGAGCAGTGTGTATGTTTCAGGAGTCTGGTGTCAGGCATGCAAAAGGAAGCCAACCATTGTTCCTAGTTAAGAATAGAGAGTGGTTCGAGATGAATGGTGAATTGGAGGAAATTTCTGCTCACCAGGTATTGGATATTGAATGGTTTCACAGTGCAGAGTCTGAGGGAGATGGTGATGAATAGGGCTGAATGTGAAGAGTGAGAGCTTTTCGCAACAGATCAGACAACATCTTTGGAGAGACGATGAAAGTTAACATGTTAGGATAACGACCTTTCAACAGGACTAGGAAAAAAAATATGATAAATAGATTGCACAGAAAGGGGGAAAGAGAGGAGAGCATAAAAGGCAATGTTTGTGATAGTGTGGAAGACTGGTGGAAATTAATTTAAATAAAAGAGTAGTGCAAGGTAACAGAAGTGTAGTGGAGATGTAAATACAGAGTAATTATCTGAAATGACCCGTGGAATGTGGAAGGAATATTGAAAATCTGAAATAAAAATCCTGGAAAAGCTATTATCTAAAATTGTTGATCTCAATGTGTCATGGTTCTGAGTTCTGGTCCTCAATTTGGCTCCATTAATGCCTTGTTATCCAGCACATGGATTCCATGCTGGA
>JARFYF010000053.1:15746589-15757599 GCA_030265395.1 Rhina ancylostomus | reverse complement strand
TCCAGTCGTGTATTGGTGTGCCGCATTTGGGTTCTCTGTGAGTTTGATCTGGATCAACATTGTGACATCCCATCTAGATCACTCTGATGAAAAATGTATTTGCTGCCTCAGCTTTTCCAGTACTGAGGTAAATGACATTCTGCAGGGAGACCTTCACTAAGCCCTTCCAACAGTACAGCACTCCTTCAGCACAGTCCTTCCAATGTTGCAGGGTTTCCTCTGCATCATCCATCCAACAGTGTAGCTTTGATTGAATACTGGTCCTGAGTCGCTGATAGTATCCTAATGCAACCCCTCTAACAGTGCAGCACTCCCTCGGGTCACATGGAGCATGGATGCGGTGCTCAAATTTCTACCGCAGCTTCTGAGAGTGGTAATGCATGCTTCATCTGGTTAGTGACTAGAACTTAGAAAAAAGACAAAATTCTCAAAGGATGGAAAGAGAGAAAAAAGAACAGAGATAGTGATAGTGAACTGGTCTTGCTCAAGAGAGAGGTATGTTTGATCCTGAACAGTCTGTAAATATAGCAAGTGACCCTGACTGTGAATTATCAGCCACGTACACAATTTGTCCTAATTGACTTTCGTATATGTCCACTTCTTGTGGAATTACTAGACGAGCAGGATTTGCCATGTATAGACACATGTCTGCTGCTATTAGCTCAATGAACTCAAGACGTCTTTACTCCATGGGAAGCAGTTTCATGTAATGATCTCCATTTGCAAAATGACACATCAAGAGGTTTTTCTCACTACTGGGCTCCAGTTCCTTACAGGCACAAATTTGACAAGTGCAATATCAAAAATGGGTGTTCCTGACATTAGCTAATTTCCTTGTCCATTTCTTTAACATGGCTGACAAAAATAAATGTGCTGAAATACCAACAAAGCATTGATCAATATTATTTGGAGTAATTTTTTGATATCATTCTGGCATCCTCTATCTAACTGATGTTATACAGTATATAAAACTTTAGTTTACAGTATATAATATTTATGACAAACTATTTGTTACATATTGCTCTTACAAATAAAGTTCAGAAACATAATACATTTTACCTGCTACAAGATACATTGCACACAGTATGTGCAATGTAGTAATTACAAGGTATATACTGCATGCTATGTGAAGATGAAATATTAAGTAAGATTGGCTTATACACATTGGAGGCTAGAAAAGTGGGAGATAATCTTACTGAGGTGTAGAAGATCCTGGGAGGAAAAGTCAGGGGAAATTCTGACAGGTTCTTTCCCCTGACAGGAGATTTGGAATTAGGGGGTACTCTCTTGGGATAAGGGGTTGGCCAGCCAGGACTGAAGAAAGGACGATGCCCTTTTCTCTGGGGGTTGTAAGTCTATGAAACTGTCAGACTGGATACTCAGATGCTGCATGTATTCAAGGCTGAACCCCTTAGATTTTTGGACACTAAAGGAATCAGGATATGAGGTGAAAAGGTGAAGGATCTTCATAACCATATTGAATAGGGAAGGAGGCTCAGGAGGCTACATGGCCAATGCTTTTTATTTGTGTGTGTTCATATTATTAAAATACAGGTACTAAATAATATGTGGTACCTATGCCAAACCATATATAATGGAAATAATACATAATAAGTGGTAATAGTTTCAGACAGGAGGAAGTCTTTTTCCTTTCTAGTCTAGGTATCTATAGTATTTCCATGGTTAATTTTTAATAACTCTGATTCACATTGGAACCTGCATGATCACTTCTTGAGATAAATTAAGGATTCTTGTTCCATTCTTGACCCTGAAGATGTTCTACAAGCTCAACCTCCTTATAGTTAAAAAAAAATCCTAAATTTCCTCCTAACCTCAATCATTCAAGGTATCCATTCTTCCCAAGCAGGCTAATCGAATTGTATGTCAATGAATCATGGCAGGGGATTATCAACACAACCCTCCCCCTGTATGGTGCAGTAATCACACAGAGCCCCTCATAGAATGGATGCCATTTGGTTATTAATCTATAAGCAGGACATCACAGTGACTGCAGTCTCCTGAGGTAACACCTCTTAAGTTGCCAATCTTCATGTGCATTGGAGTACAGAACACTCAATGGACTGATATTCCCACAGGCACAAGAGACTGCAGATGCTGGAATCTCGAGCAACAAACAATCTGCAGGAGGAACTCAGTGGGTACAGCAGCATCTGTGGGAGGAAAGGAATTGTCAACATTTTGAGTTGAACCCTGCATCAGGACTGATATTCCTTTCTGCCTTTACCAGTTTCTGAATTACACTGCTCCAATTCTACACAACCTCAGAAGAAAATATTCTACTGCTGCAAGGTTCCTGTGATGAGTAGTATAATTGGACAAAGGCACCTTATTACACAACTTCAAGGTGTCCAGAAATTCCTTTTGTTGAACAGGACACACTCTTGCTGGATTGGCCTTATGTGGCTAGACTGGAGCCGTTTGCTTTGAAAACCAGTTACCGTGTGAATTGAGCAGAAAGTTAGAAAATGCAGTACCACTGGCTCAAAGCAGAGCAGCCTATACCATAACCAATGTGAGAGTTGCTGAAACACCAACACTTGGGCCAGCAGGCACCATAAAATCATTGGGTCAACACCCGAAGAATTTGTGATGATCTTCTATCTGCGATAGTTCTATCTCTTGGTCTCTGAGTTTCTTTCTTCTTGTTTTGTATCTATCACTCTCTTCTCTTCTTACACAATATATTTATGCATGTGTATGTGTCTGGTTAATATATGGCAAGGTTCCCATTTCCTGTTCTAACCTTCCATCAAACTGTCAATGTAAATGCTCCAATTGATTAATTGAGTAGACCTGTGTCTATCTTTTTTTCCTTTTTAATTGCAAATTGGCTGTGATTTGGATTGTGCTGGTTTCATTGAAAGCCTTATCCTTTTTTCCTTGTTCAAGCATGAAGTTTGTTGATCCACAGCCTCTGGGGCATCACATTATGTGGGTAAATTTATGCAGCTGTAGTTATGGCCCTGTTTGTTGTTACTCCAATAGCTCAGGATGGGAATTTTCTGTGTCACTGACTAAAAGGATTCTCCACAGCCTTTGATGGTGTGGGGCTTTTTTCTTTCAGGAAAGGCTTGAAGCATTAGTCATGTAAGTCTTGCTGTTAACCTCCTGAGTGCTGCACTGATGTATAACACACTATGAGGTGAGAGAAAAATAGGGATAAAGGAAGACAGAAAGACAGAAAGATAGGCAGAAACACAGCAAAAGTGAGGCACAGAAAGAAAAAGAGACACATAGATAGGCAGAAACAGACAGAGAAGGAAAGAGACAGAGGCAGAGGCAAAGCAACAAACAGGAACATGTACAAGTTGGAAAGAGAGCCAGAGGAAGAAAGAAGCAGATTAATAAAGGGACAGGTGGGGAAGGAGAGAGAGGCAGAGATACAGGGAGAGATGACAGATAATCTGGTGTATTTGGAAGTAAGTCAGTCACAATACTTCTAAGTGCCAAATATAATAAGGTCTAGATGATACCAGAAGCTTTGGAATAAAGGCTATGTAATCTACTGCAAGAACTGTCACTTATGCTTATGTCACACATATGATGATGTCATTATGTTACAGACATGGTATTTTTATACAGATGTATCACATTTCTTCTTTCCCAGAAAAGAAAAAATATTACAGTTTCAGACTGCTACCTGGCTTTCTCAGACATTCAGACCTTCCTAATAGTCTTTGGGTCTCAAGCTTTGTAGTTACTTCCTAATCTGATGATTGTGTGACATCTTGCCTCAACCCACTGTTGACATGTCTCCTCTGCTATAGTTGATTTCATGTCACTTCTGGAGTAAATTCATCATCATGTATTTCCTCAATCTGTTCAGGGCAATTATTTGATCAGTGTGAACACTTGAAAGCTTTCCTCTAATTTGTACCAACTACCGTCTGTTCCATCTCATCATTCTACGTATCATACTTGTATGTCAGTCTTGGGACTCTAGAACTTTTATTTTGACTGAATTAGTTCTTCACTATTTGGAAAGCATGTGATGGAATACTTTCCACCAGCCTGGATGAGTGCACCTCCAACAACATGTAAGAAGCTTGACACAAGCTGAGACAAAGTAATTCACTGACCTGTTACCCATCCACCACACCAAACATTAATTCCCTCTTCCATCACTGCACAGCAGGTACAAAGTGTACCATCTACAAAATGTACTGCAGTAATTCATCTATGACAGCACCATACAAAGCCAATAACTCTACCACCAGAAAGGACAAGAGCAGCCAATTCATGAGACTACCATCACCTGCAGGCTACCCTCCAAGTCACACCCTGTCCTAACTTGGAAACATATTGCAGGTTCTCCATCATCACTGAACTTAAATCCTGGAACTCACTCTCCAACAGCACTGTCGAAATGCTTTACTGGAAGGCCAGCAGTATTTCCAAAACTCACTAGCAAGGGAAACTAAGGATGGACAATAAACATTGACCTTGCTAGTGGTGTCCAGATCCTGAAAACGAGTAAGGTAAACCCATGAATGGACAGCATTCTTTGGTGTTTTTTCACTCCGATTTCAATTTTTCAAATCATAATCAAACATGAGGTTCTTTGTGCTTTACAAAGACTGGTTCATTGTTCATTTCTCTTGTGAATCTATCCCCAGTGCACAGTTCAAAACCTCTTCTAGTCTACAATACCTTTCGGTGCAACAAAATAAAGCAGTCACTGTTTCTGCCATTTTCTGTTTGTCCATGCCATATTTTTAGCTACTCAAAAGTCTGTGAAAATCTTTCTACCACCATTTTCGTTTCCTTTAGTGGAATCTATATACATTGTCAATTGGAGTGCATTTGGAATGATCCTAGGAGCCTTTGCAACATTAGTAGGTTCTAACTATGGTAACACCAAAAAGACATGAAGAACTTCGGAAGAGGGGTGTTCACTTTATTGCAGATGCATGACACATATTTGCATCACATTATGTTATATACTTATGTAACTTTCTCAAATATAACAGGGACTGAGACACAGAAATATAGAAGTAAATACATTGAAACAGAAAAATAAACTGAAACACAGGGAGAGAGAAAGAGAAAGTGGATTGCAAGGTTATAACTTAAAGTAAGAGATAATAAGAGGGAGAAAATAAAATAGCAGAACCAAAGAAAAACACAGAATAAAATAGAAAAGAACGATCTTGGACTAAGCAGTGAGAAGAGCAGAACAAATAGAGAAAATGAGAAATAAACAGAATGGCAGAAAGAGGAAAAGTAAAATCAGGTGGAAGACTGGATGAATAAAAGGAAAGCAGAAAACATTATCCAGATTCATATTTTCTCAGAACACCAGGAGGAGGGTAATGACCCACTGAGCTAGTGCTGTCCCCCAATCCCATGCCCCCACTTACTTCCTTATAACTTTTTTCTCTCAAATGCCCATTAACTCCACCTTCAGTCTCCTATCATCCACCTGGAGTAGCCAATTAACCTACCAACCAGCATGACTTCGGCATGTGGGAGAAAATTGGAGCATCTAAGGGAAATCATTGCAGGGAGAATGTGCAAACTCCATACAGACAACAGCGGAAGTCAGGATTGAACCCATGTCACTGGGGCTGTGAGATTGCTGCAGTATCTGCTGTAATGTCCAAGTAAAGTCCCTGACAATGACTTTTCCCTCCTTCTGTCCACACCCAATTCCTGTGCTGTATCTCCCAGTTTGTGTCTGTTCCAGGTGTGGGGAGGGGTCAAAGGTCATATCTAATTGCATCACTCAGAAAAGTGCTGGTCACTTCATTCACAACATTGACTAGATAATTTGCCTTTTGTTGTTGGTTGAGGAATAACTCCTGACCACGGAGTGAAGGAGAACTTCAAACAATGCCTAAAGCTTTCCATCCATTAGAGAACAAAGGCAGGGCCTTAATTTAATATTCCTTCCAAAACATGGGAGAGTGTGCATGGTCTGAGAAGGAGAATAAGTGATGGGTAAAGTTCACGATTGGGTAGGACATACATGGATATGTAGGAGGTGTGGGGCTGTTGGGATTAATGGTCTTTTCTTGTTCTGTGATTTAAAGGATATTTTACTGCAATCACTTTAGCAGAGCTGAGTGTTAGATCAATGGGAAATCACAATGCCCATTCTTGTGTTATCCCTTTAGCTTAATCCACAAGTTCTTGTCTGGGGTGTCCCTGGAAGTTGCACAATTGGTTCTGTCCTTTCCAGCTTTCTATTTGCTGCATTTCATTCCAGGGCTGTGTACAGTGGCTGTTGCAGTGTCTCCTTAAACTTAACCCATCTATGCCCTGAAGGTTATCCCAACTCAACATATCACTATTTGACAAGCTTTGAGTTGGCTCCTTTGGGCTTTTAATTAGTGACTGACTGGAAGCTGATGGGTATTTCTACAATTAATGGACAGTTTCTGTGCCATGACTTGTTTGATCCTGCATGAGACCGAAACACACCAGGAAGCAGAGCCTCATTCCGTCAGATTTCTGTTGAGCAAGTTTCAGAAGCAAAGCAATTTCAATCACACCTTGATTTCAGTGAGCTCTCATAAAGCGGGCAATAGCTTGTGCATCTCATTCATTTCCCCAATGGCAGGAATGTACTGCTGGGTCACTTTTCTACAGTTAACCAGTTGTCATTATTGTCTCACAAGAATACAAGGAGTAGATACCTCCGCCCCTCAAACCTGCCCCACCAATCAACATGATCATGGTTGATCTGGTCTGAGCCATTTCTCCTCTATGGCACCAGTTCCCCACAGACCAAAGTTCCTCAATCTTTCAAAACAAAATTTATCTTCTCTACTTCCAGTGATGTGGCTGTTACAACCTTCCAGGGTAGAGAATTCCAGAGATTCACCACCTTTGGTCCTAATGAAAGGTTATTGACCTGAAATGATAATTGTGTTTATCTCTCTCTATTAAGGCTGCCTGACTTGCTGAGTATTTCCAACATATTCTGTTGTTATTTCAGATTTCCAGCAGCTGTAGCTTTTGTTTTCTTCTCTGGATGCCAATATTGTTGTGTACATCTCTTCAAAGCCTCATTTGAAAATCCAGCTGGACTCAGTTGGGAATTTGCTTCCAAGCTGGATATTAATTTGAGCAGCTGGTCTAGGCTTTGACCCCTGAGTCTGGTGTGTAAGGAGTGTTACATTATTTCTGTCACTTGGATGAGGAATTTATGGCAGGCCTTGTCTATTCAATCAACAGTACATTAACAAACTTTAATAGGAGGGCAATAGGATGTTATTCAGAATGCTGGATAGAGTCAAATGGATCATAGTTTATAAGGTTATTGGTTAATCAGTATTATGATGAGAAATATCATAATTCTCAGTTGGTAAGGATGTTGGGTGAAAGAAGTTCAAACAATTCCTCAAGCATTTGCTTTTTAAGTACGTTTGTGTGAAACTGATGTTTGTTTGATTTAGCGTCGAAGAGTAAAATTCCACATGGGGCAATGTTGGGTGTATCATTCGTTTCTGTTGGCAGTGACCTGGAAAGTCCTTACTGATGTTCCCCTAAATTCCATCCTCTGATAAGGAGCTCACCGTTGGAGGGGAGGTAACATCAGCTACTATGCAAGACCCTTTGATTCTTAAAAAGGTCGTATCTAGCGAGACCCAATAGCAGCATCAGTCAAATGCTTTACAGCTGAGAATGGCACTAATAGCTGGGGGAGGAAATGAAAGAAGGTTCTTTTTCATTGATTTAGAAAAAGGAAGGCCCAAAGCTAAGCAGTGGACCAGTCATTAATTATAGGATCCTGCACAGTAACTGGGTGTCTGAGTCATTAATAGGTGAAAGAAGGCCAGGCAGGAGTCAGATCATTTCTTCCTCATATATTGGAATAATAGACACAAAGTTATATATCAATCGATTGTTTATAAATACTAAAGGATAAAGTTGTTACTGAGTTAAAATTTTGGGCGTTCCAGTATAACAGCACTCTGGGAGTAAATTCACCACACAGACTGCAGTGGCTGATGAAGAAAATTCATTGCACCTTCTTAAGACAACTGAAGATGGGTAGTAGTGGTCAGACTTGCCAACAATGCCCACATTCTGAGAATGAATGGGATTTTTAAAAAAATCTTGAACTGAAATCTCTACACAGCCAATTACAGGAAATGTCATTACCCCTAACATTAAGTTGCAATTTTCCATTCATTTTTTAGGAACAGGACATTGCTTCCAAGACCAATATTTATTGCCCATATTAATTGTCTTTGAGAAGGTCAGGTGAGTCGCCTTTTTGAATCTCTGCAGTCTTTCTAGTGGAGGTGTTTCCACTGTGGTGTTGTGTAGAGAGTTCCAGAAGTTAGGCCTAGTGGCGATGAAGGAACAGTGATATAATTCCAAGTCAGGATGGCTTGCAGCCTGAAGGGTAGCCTGCAGGTGATGGGATTGCCAAGCACCTGCTGCCTTTGTCCTACTCGATGGAAGAGGTTGTGGATTGGAAGGTACTGTTATAAGTGCATGAGCGAGTACTGCTGTGTATTTTGTTGATGGCATGTACTGATGAGCCGGTGGCAGAGGCAATGAACGTCTGATGGGGTTTAAATCTGTCTGAGGGGAAGCCAGTCAAGTGGACTACTCTGGACTGGATAGTGTTGACTTTCTTGAGAGTTATTGGCCGTGCACTCTTCCAGGCAAATGAAGAATACTCAATAATGCCTGGAACGTGTGCCTTACAAATGGTGGGAAGATCCTGGGGTGTCAGGAGGTGAGAAGTTTGCTGCAGAAAACCCAGCCTCTTACCTGCTCTTGTAGCCACAGTATTTAATATGATTGGCCCTGCTGAGTTTCTGATCTATGGTGATCCCTAAGGTAAGGGTAGGTGGTTAGACTCTCCTCAGTTGGAGATGGTCATTCCCTGACATTCTTATGGCACAAACATTACTGCTTAGGTTTTACTGCATGCAGGCATTCAATGCTTCATTTGCTGAGGAATGCCAAATGGAATTGAATGTTGTGCAATTATCAGTGAATGTCCCGAGTTATGGCTTTATGATGCAAGGAGGATCAATGATGGTTGGGCCCAGTATGCTGCCTCGAGGAACTCCCACAGTGATGTCTTGGTGGTGGAGTGATTAAACTTCAACAACCACAACTTGTGTGAGGTAGGTCTCCAACCTTGAGTGTTTTGCCTTTGATGACCATTGACTTCCATTTCATGGTTCTTGATGCTGCATTCAGTCAAATACTATCTTGATATCAAAGGCATATCAATAGAGATAATAAACTAAGGGAACAGGAACAGATGAGAATATATTGTGATGATGTCTGAATTAGGTGCTGTGAATCAATGGTGTAAGGAAGGGTATAGGTAATGTGCTGTGTATGTTGAGATTTGTCATTTGGAGGGGATGCGGTTTGAGGGTACACACATTCCCAATTCCCATTTCCATTACACATTAACTGGCAAATATTCCCAAGTCCAAAATTCCGCTGATCCTTCCTTAGAATCGATGAGAAAACTCATAAGTTATACCAAAAAATCTATTTTACAGTCATATTTATTTGCATATGCAAATGATATAAAAATTACATAATGCATCAAATGTGCACTATACTAGTCAAGTATTATAATGACATGACTTATGGGTTTACAGCCTATTAGAAGAAGTCTGTTTCATGATCAATTTAATTTACATACAGCAAATGGAATTATACTTGCATAATTTATGAACATTATCCTTATTACTATAATTAATATACTGCACATTTAATAAGAAATCAGTTTGTTTCCTTCAGGTTAGCCTCCTTCTCTACACTGTAGCCTGACTCAATCAGTTCTCCCTATTGTCTTTGGATTTACAACCCTCGATTCTTCCACCTTGTTTTCTGCATTTCACCCTGGTAAGATTCATTGCAACTCACTTTCCTGAAATATCAAGTTTTAAAACTCATTCCTCCTCAATATCTTTTTAAATCTAAACCTGATTCTATCTAATTGCTACTTAATGAGTTATTACCTCTCTTGATTTTCCAACCTTGATATTGTCTAGGCTCAGCCTTTGAGGGGTGGATATTAGTCATTCTACAGACTGCCTGATCTGCAGTCCCATTGTGGAATTGGAATCCAAACAAGTTCAGTAGCACCCACTTGGCATGAACCCCCAAGGTTAGTTTCCATTAGCAAGCATGAGGAAAAGGAACCGGAGATGGGAATTGCGCAGCAAGGGAGAGACAGAAAGAGTGAGATTTGGAGAGATTATTTGTGATTACACAGTATGAGGGGAGTTCTAAGAGGAAAAATGATTAAAAGAAATTGTAAAGCTGAAACTTGCATTGTGAATTCTTTGAAAATATTTATGTGAAGATAGTTTGCCCATAAATTTAGCATTAACGGTTATAATAGCGATTTTCATTCCTCACTATAATAATAGAGGAATAAACTCCATACAAGTGAATCAGTTTACCTTTGGAGAAGCAACCATTCTCATCATCTTCCTAGTTATAACTATTGGTTACCACACTTCTAGTTAATAGGCTCTGGTTAACCCATTTGTGTAAATGTGTTTGCAGTCATGAAATGATTACTTCCTTCCTTGTTACCGTGGGCCATGTTCCTCATTACCATGCTCCCAGTTTTACCACTCTGTCATTGTGTAACATTATCTCAGTCACCATTATCCTGGATCTCATGATAACTTAATTCCAAGTTGCCGTAATCTCGATTAAATTGTTCCAAGTTACCAGTTAACATGCTCCTGTTTAATGTATCCTTGGTTAATTCATTCTTTGTCACGAATATACATAGTGTGATTCCAATTCCTGGGAGAGGAAATGAGAATTTTGGAAATTAATCACAGATAAAACTAAAGTGAGGAAAATTGCTGCCTAATATGAAGAAAATGTGAATTAAGTGAGCTTCATGACAGCTTAAATCTACTCTTACTATTGAAAGTTTCCTGGAATGTGAGCCATTCCATACTGTACCACCTGTCAATCAGATTATGATTGATTTGTATCCTAATTCCATTTGACTGTCTTTGCTCCACATCTCTTGATAAT
>JARFYF010000053.1:15698384-15710202 GCA_030265395.1 Rhina ancylostomus | reverse complement strand
ACCCCCACCCCAAAAATGATATAATTGGAAAACACCATCAAGATTTCCATATAAATCATCTGGGAAGAGGCAAAATTTTTTTTAAAATAAAAATGTTTCAAAATAAAGATAATTTTCATTTTTTTATATATTACCTTTGGCTTGTGGTTGGTATTTTGGTCTCACAATACTAATAAAGTTCACATACCCTCTACCCCTAACCTGAGTCCCAGGCCGAGCCAGAGACTGGGAATAGGCAGGGTCCCACTCAGCCAGCTCAGTAGTACAGTTGTACCAGGATCTCAGCATATTGCTAAATGATGGGGGCTGTCAGCTGATGCAAAGACTGGAAGATTACAGCTTGCAGTGAAATGCTGAGAGACTGACCTTGCTGATGAGTGAGCAGTTGGAATATGACTGACTCAACAATCACCAGACCCCTCGATCAAACCGGCCATGCCCCAACTAAAATTAAGGTATGTGTCAGCTGGAACTGCTAGCTGGTGGTTCAGATGATTTGGCCCATTGACAACCAAGGTGGGTTGCCCTGTCCTTCCTCAAAGGGAACAGGGAGGAGATGGAGGTTCCTCTGACTCATGGATTGTTAGAGAGAATGTATCATTTTTCTCATTATGTCCAATCTGTTCCATGGATTGCCATAGAATGGAAAAGGTGACTTTTCTGCACTAAAGCACCGAGCATTTCTTCCTGGTTGATCCATATGGCTCACAGAGGACCAGCATCAGCTTCCATTACAACCATGTAGTTTGATTCTTATTCACTGGCTTCAGTAACCAGATCACATTAATTTAATTTCAGGACACAAATGAAGGATTGCTCTGTGTTGTTAACTTTTAAAATATTTTTTTCTTATAAATATTTGTTATTCTCTGCATATAAGGAATGATATTCATTTCCCCCATTAATTAGACTGTTCTAAAATTACCAAATTTGTTGCCATACCTCTGTCAGCTGTGAGTTCTTCAGACTTTCTATAGCCATGAAGCATTCTGCTGCCTTTTCCTCTCATGTGCCCACTAACCCCTCTTGCTTTGTGATTGGTTCAAATTGATTGTCAAATTGATTTAATGGACAGATTTATTTTTGGCTTTGTGGGGAGCATGCGTGCCTCTAACTCAGCAGGTTGTGGGTTCCAGACAAACTGCAGAGGTAAAAGAACTTTCAGTGGAGCAAAGAACAAGCACCACATCATTGGAAATATGGGCTTTCAGGGGGTGTCAAGGTGAGACCCATCTTACCCTCTGAGATGGTCATGATGGTCATGATGGTCATGATGCTCCCCATAATCAGGCAAGGAAACTTTCAGTAGTGTTGTAGGTCAAGGTATATTCCTCAACTGGAGTGATCGTCTGGTCATTTCTTATTACTATTTCTGGGAACTTGTGCTCAAAGTCACTTTCACATTTCATCATTGAGTACACATCAGGTATTGACTATAAAGCACTTTGGGATGTCTTGAGAAGTGTTATGGAAATGCAGGTTCTTTCTTCACATTGCCCTTTGCCCTTCCCAATGATGTTTGAAAATTGTTAATAATTTGGGCAATCCCTGGTGATGCTGTTAATTGTTTTTTTTAATTATTCAGCCATGTATCCTACCAAACTTGAATCTCATCCACTGGAAACTTCAACTGAATTGTCTATAAGGTGTGGATTCTGATTTTTATCTTTTGATATTAGCTTCATCGGGTGGAATTCAGAGCAGGGACAATTGCAACTGACCTCACACACCCCATGTAATATCCCCATGTTTACTTTAATTAGAAAGCCAATCCAGGGGTTTCTGGAATGATGACAATTTTCCCAATCAGGTTTTCTGATTCGTTGATTAGACCCCAGGTAATAAAACCTATCTGCACATGCCTTGTATTCATATTCAAGCAGAAAAGAAAAAAAATCTCTGAATGTTCTCACTTCCTGGTTATTAAGAACAATGTTTGCATGCAGCATAGAAATTAGAATTTTATATTGAATGCATCCTACCCAAATGTGTTATTTCAACTTTCTCTTAAATTTTGAACTGTTGCTGCAGTCCAATTGTTGGGTTCATTCTGGAGTGTGTGAGCCTCATATTACTCACAGCAGAACTCTACACTCTTCTTTCCCAGTGACTCACTCTCACTGTCAGACATTCACCCAGGTACAGACACAATCATTTGTGGATGTAAAGGCACACACATGTGCACAGACAGCAAAGGCACACAAAGATACACTGAAACACATACACCAAGGACACATTATTCCAGACCTTAAGCTACAGTGGTGCAGCAAATAAGAGCTGCTGCCTCACATCTTCAGTCACCCTGGTTCAATCCTGACTGCTGGTGCTGTCTGTGTGGTTTGCATGTTGTGACTGCACGATTTTCTGCAGGGTGCTCTAGTTTCCTCCCATATCCCAAGGATGTGCAGGTTGGTAGGTTAATTGACTGCAGTAAATTGCCTCTAGCATGTAGCTGAGTGGTAGAATCTGGAGGCAATTAATGAGAACGTAGGGAGGATAAAGAATAAGATTAGTTTTGGATTAGTGTAAATGGTTGGCATGGACTAGGTGGGCTGAAAGGCCTGTTTCCATGCTGTAGGTCTTTGTGGTTAGAAGCAAGAACCTTGGCTCAATCTTTTTCTTGCTTATTCCAGGGTTGCTGGAACTATATCGCCTCTTCAGATCAGTAAAAACAACACAAGTTAAATATCAAATCTGGCATCATTCAGGGTTTCTTCTCAGAATCAGAACCGGATTTATTATCACTGACATATGATGTGAAATGTGTTGTTTTGCAGCTGCAGTACAGTGCAAAGACATAAATCTATAGATTACAAAATTAAATAGTACAAGGAACAATGAGGTAGTGTTTGTGGGTTCATAGATCATTTAGAAATCTGATGGTGGAGGGGAAGAAGCTGTTCCTGAATCGTTGAGTTTGGGTCTTCAGGCTCCTGTACCTCTTTCCTGGTGGTAGTAATGTGAAGATGGCGTGTCCTGGATGCTGACAATCCTTAATGATAGATGCTGCCTTCTTGAGACACTGCATCTTGAAGACGTCCTCGATAGTGGGGAGGGTTGTGCCAATGATGGAACTGTAAAGTATCAGTACAGTTCTGTAAATTATTAGCATGATGTGGACACTTACTCCACCCTTTGAGGCAATGGTTTTGCTTGGAAGGAAATGAAAGCATAAAGGATTTACTCCTACATTCCCAGTGCAGTCAGGATGTGTGGGGAGTAGCCATATCCCAACCACCTGTCCATATCCCAACCACTTCCACACTTTAACTTGCAACTTTAGGCAGGCAGCTAAGGTACCTGAGCAGCAGGGAGCCTCGTGGTTATTTGGAAATCGGATATTCTGGTACAAAGCTTGTGCAGTTTTGAATGGTGCCTGACGAGGGTGTCTCTGGTAAGAACAAATATGCAGAAATGAGTCCCTAAAACTTCCAAATAAACCAGGACGGCCACAGTTTTCTTGATCTAGGATGTCCAAGATGTGGTGGGTAGGGAAGGGAAAGAGAAGAAAATCACAAGAACTCAAGAGCACAATTTTGCACAGTTTATTGACAATGGACATCAGTTTAGCACAATGTGATGTGAATGCATAATTGGCTCCTAATCACAGTCAAGTTGTCAGGGTAACAAGCAAATAATAAGATGCCAAAGGGGAGACAGGAGAAAAACAATTGTCCAAAGATACACTTTCATCTTTGTTTAAAGCATGAGGGAGCATCAGGACCAGAATACCCTAATTCATAGTACAATTATCAGGAAGAGTTCTGATGCTGACTTCAGGAGGCATAGGTAGACTAGTGATATAGGCAAACACATGGCAGATTAAATTTAACACCAAAGGAAAAATTATCAATATAGAAAGAGTTTTGATGGGGCATAATATAAATTAAATGGCTCAATTTTAAAGGCAGCGTAGGAACAGAGAAACTTGGGAGGGTATATATAAAAGTCTCTGCTTGTGGGAGGACAAGAAGATCAGGCTTTTTTTAAAAATGCTTGCCTTGATAGTACAAGAAAAATGTCCTGTTATATCTTTATAAACACTGGTTAGAGCTAAACTAATGGATTGAGTCTAGTTTTTGGCATCACACTAAAACCTTGTAGAAAACATAAAGTATATTTACCAGAATACTACCAAGGGTGAGAGATTTTAGTTGTATGTAAGGACAATTTAGAATTATTCTACTGAGGCCAAAGAAGGCCATTGGGACATTTATCAGAGATGTTCAAAATTATGAAGATGAGTAGTAACCAGGTGAGATTATTTTCAGTGGTAGAAGACAGGTATCCAGAGAAAATAGATTTAATGCAATTGGTCAATGAACAATAGAGGGAAGGTGAGATCATCAATGAATTGTTGTGATCTGAAATGTCTTGAACAAACAAAAGGATGAAGAAGATTCAATAATTTCAACAGGGGATTGAAGTAACCACAAGCTCTTGAAGGGAAAACATTTGCAGGGATATGGGAAAGGAGCAGGAAAATGGAAATAACTGGATAGTTGTTTCAAAAAGCCAGCACAGAAACAGTAGGTCGAATGGCTGCCGTCACAGTCATAAGATTCTATAGCTGTGTGCTCTTTCAGGGAGTGTTGGGGGAGCGGGGTTTGTGTGGGAACGAGGTTTAAAAAAATGAGTAGTAAATGAAAACTGAAGGAGTACAAACCAGGGAGAGTGAGTATTAAGTGAAAATAAAGTAGAGGGAATTGACCCAATCTAGGAATGTGTAACAAGCTAATAGCAAATTGTCTTAAAAGAGAAACAATTAATTATGGGGGGAAATGAATAACCATTTCTGTCTGTCCAAATGTGATCTGTTTCATGCTCTGGGACTTGCACTAGTTTCCCTCTCTTTGACTTTCTGATAACACATGAAGCTGGGGTTCAAGGGATGGAGGGGTGTTTCGTTCCCCATGATTTCACGTTTGCCAGGGGTTTGAGCAGCACAGAGTAACTCCCAGCCAGGCTGCTGCCAGCAAGGACACCGGGAGCATCAGTTAAGGAACAAAATTGTGATTTAAAAGCAGGGTCAGTAATCAGCTATTTATGATGACATTTTATCTGTCGTCCCGAAGGAGCAGCGAAAAACGCCAAAGGGAGCTGAAGAAATTAACATGCAGGAATATCTGATCAGCTCAATTCACTCTCCTTATTAATCATAGTCAAATGAAGTAGACCCAGCATATATAAAAAGAGAAAGAGAAAGAAAGTATGTATTTGATAGCAGTAAATTTCCTTTGGAGCGGAATCCAGCCACTAAGCTCCTGATCTTTAATTGTGGTGCGTGGCAGCTTTGAGGCTTATTGTTTGAGGGATCTTAAGCTGTGGACTCATTGTCTGTGTGACAGTAACTGGCCAGGCAATGATTCTGGTAATAATTCGAACAGGGATTTGTATGATCGGATGAAAAGTGCATTAAAAATAAAATTGAGACGAGAGGCGGGGGAGGGGAGAGCAGAGGGATATGGGATGCATTCACACTTCAAAAGTGACTTTGTTCAAAGTCAAATGTTAGACTGTATAACTGTGCTTAATATACAGATTCCAAGGCTCAGTAATCTTCTATTGTATGGTTCTGCTGCAAATGAATAAGACTCATCTTTTTTGTTCTGTAGGATTTGAATCATCTTATTTCCAGTATAGGTGGTCTTCTGTTTTGCAATAAAGTAATGGAGAGATGTTAGGGGCTTTGAAGAGACATAAACATCTTAAAGCAAAGAGACGGTTTGGTTCAGTTGGTAATTACCCTTCCATGTCAGTCAGGTTGCAACAGGTTCATTCCCTGGATCTGGACAGAACAAAATTCAGGCAGAGCAGTAAAATACTGAGAGGTGTTGCTCTCTGTGGAGACAGTATAGCTCGTGCACTGCATCACCTGAGGGATATTAATGATGGAGCACTGCATTGTGGAAGGGACAATACTGAGTACTACACCATGTGAGGGTCAGTATTGAGCAGTACACAGTGAGACTGATGAAGAAGCTGTGCTGTATAAAGGGCAGTGCCAGGAGAATGCTACACTGTGTAAGGGGCTGCATTGAAAGAATGTTGAGGATGTATTACATGACCAGTGTGCCAGTGGTGAAGGAATGTTGCACAGTAAGTGTTAAGTGAGCTCTACACTGTACTGAGGGAATGCTGCACTGTCGGTAGAAATTATGGAGAGACCACTGCACTGGTAAAGGGGAAACAATGTGAAATTCAGCACTGTTTATAGAAGAATTACACTGAGAAGGGGAAATACTGAGGGTGCATTTCCCTACTGGAGGAATAGTATTATGAGCAACCTGTCCTATAAAAAGGGCAGTACTGAAGAAGGTCTACACTTTTGGAAAGTTAGTACTTGGAGGTAAGGTGCAGTACTGAGAGATCTGCAATTCTGGGAGGGTAGTGAGGGAATGCTGCACTTCTGCTGGGCATTACTGAGGGATTGCTACATTATCAGAAGGGCTTTACAGAGGGAACACCACACTGTCTGAACTGCCATCCTTGAGACTTTGAAATGAATGAATTCAGAGGAATGTTATGATTTCATCAGGCAAAAATTTTCCAGTGGCCTGGCCAACATTCCTCTGTCACCTTACAGGACCAAATGACGTTTTTTTCCTTACTGTTCTTGTAATTTTGCAATCTGGAAAATGGTTCTAAACAACAATAACACTGAACCTCATTGCATTTGATTGATTGTAAAAAAAAACTCAGACAAATGCGAGAATTATTTTTTGCCTGTTTTGGCTTCTAACTGAGTAAGTCATTGGCTCCATGAAAAATCAAGTTTCCAGATCTTATATGAGCAGTGGGAGGATGAAATGTGATGGGAGGAACCTTTTCTGCCACCCACTGAAACCATTCCCTTCAACTATAGAAATACAAATCCAGGGAGTCTGCATCTGAGGAACAACTGTCCATTTTGTTTTTAAAGAAAACTCTGAGAATGAGCGATTCCATGCTTCAGTCACCAACTCAAACACAAACTGGTCCGTGAACCTTCAGAATACACATGCAACCATCTGCTAATTATCGGTCTTTGGTGTGGGTAAAGGTAACAAATAAGTGTCCAAGGCAATAATGAGGGACTTAAGTCATTGGTCTCACCCCATCCCTCCCTCATCTTTACTATTGCCTAAAATTACATTCTTTTCTCTCATTCCCACTTCCGATGAAGGGTCCCAAACCTGAAATGCTGACTCAAGTTCAAGGTGATTAAGTTCAAATTCAAGTTTATCATCGTGGGCATACATAGCCAGGGTATAAATGTCATAAAAATTGGCTCTTTGCAGCAGCAATAGAGGACATTTCAAACATGACAAACTTAACTGTCTCTTTTTACAGATCCTGCATGACCTGCTGAGTGTTGTCAGCATTTTCTGTTTTTAATACTTAGGAGGAGTTAAAGAATTTCTCTGGATAAAGGACAGTACTAATGGAGCACTACCTGGTACAGGGGGCATTAATGGGGGAGTGCCACATTGTTTGCAGCATTGTTATTCCTTTGCATTTGGAAATAAGGGGATTCCACTGATTTACACATCTAATGCAGCCCTATGATTCATTGCAAGAGGTGATATACTCCCACGGACCCCTGAAAATATCATCACCTACATAAGTAGACCTTCTGCTAATGTCAAAACACTGTCAGGGATTTGATATATGTCTAGGAGCCCCTGCATAAACCAGCACCTTACCTGGAATCCCCTGCAAATATTAACATCCTCCCAAGGACATGCTATTGCAAATATTGATATTCTCAAAGGGAACCACTTTGAATATTGACATCTTTGCAGGGAATCTCTGCAAATTTTGACAGACTCCCAGGGACTCCCTGTGAGTGTTAATATCCTTCTGGGGAAACAGTGAAAATGTCAATGCACAGATTGGGCATCGTTACAAAAATTGACACTCATTCAAGAACCCCTTCATTTACAGGGGACCCTATAAATACTGATACCTGGTCCAACGACATTGTGTCAATTACCTCAGAGAAATAGGCCCATTATTATTGCAGAATGAATTGTTTATTAGTTGACAAAAATAGTAATGATCTGGATGTTGAAGCAAATGAAAAGCATTACAGGAACCTCCTTGCACATGGATCAAATCTAGGTACTGTAAATATTTGAAAGGGATCTTCCAGCTTTCCTAACAGACTCTGGAAACGTGGTTTTAAAAGCATCTTCCTTGGGAAAAATGCAAGAAAATATAAAGGAATACTTCTCGTTGTTCCATCTCCCCCACCCCCTCCCTCCCCCATTCTTCATCTTCCTCTTTGATTTGCTCTTCAGCTCTTCATTAAAACAGTCTCATTGCCGTATGAAGATGCCTCACTATCATACAACATGTAATATTGAAGCCTTCGTTAAAATATGACACCTATGAACCTATTATCGATGTGACGCATAACCCTAATTAAATGATCACATCCATTTTCCGCACAGCCACATTTTTTCTTTTGTAACATTAATTACCACATAAGAGGCTTTAATGACTTGCCTCACCTCCAACTCCCTGGGAAAAGGTCAAACGATTTATATTTGTCATTAATCTTTTGAAATGTGGAAAGACCGCTGCCTTCATAATTCCGCCTTGCACCTCAACATAAAGAAAGGACTGATAATGAGAATAAAACATTTATTTAACTGGAAACAGCAACCTAGCAGAAACCATTGCTTACCGTTCATTTTGCGGTCTGTTCTCCCCCCTCCCCCCCCTTATGCCCAGTGGTATCATCTGGAACACCATACGTGGTCTTTTAGCCTCATTATAAGAGCTTGCTCCATTATTCCTTTCACACAAATGTCAACTTTTGTGTTACTGTAAAGATAAACCCTACAGCAGTTGTAGCAACATTAGAAGAGGGGGTTTAGAAATGGTTCCAGCTTTTGAAATCCTTGCCTGTGATATTCAGATGTAAAACTCATGCAGAGTAGAAAAACTATAAGATCACCATCAACTTGCATTTATTTAAATTCTCAACACTGTGACTGGTATGATATGTGTTACAAAGAGTGAAGGGCATTGAGTACAGGGTACGGTGTGGAGATATGGGAGGAAGAGCAGGATATGCCATAAATGGGATAGGGTGTACATTCAGTTCTCCTCACAGAATTTCAGTCATAATAAAAATGACAATAAAATACAATGTTAGGAGCAAATGTCAGTAACTAAACTTTTTGCCTCACATTTGACTTTGCTGGAATACACCTAGGAGGCTCCTCCAGTCCTCCAACATGCCTGACATAAGTGAGTATTGGCTTGTAGTTTAGTGATTACCTTTAGTTCTTATCCCCATCCTCTTTCCTATGTGCTCTTTCTTATATCTGTCTAATAGTTCTGATAGTAATAAATTTTACTTTTTCTAAGTTGCACATGTACCATTCCACACACTTTGTCCTCTATTGGTATAAACAAAATATCAGTATCTAATGCCAGAAGCAGGCATAAATGTAAATAAGGGCCTACAGTTATTGTCCCATCTCACACTCTGATTCATTCTTTTCCATGAATTCCTCATATCTTAAAATTCAGATATCATTAAATCACTGCTTTTGGTTTTAGATTTGAATTATCTCCTTCATTGCAATGCAGACAGTGTGATGGCCCTGTACCTGGACTTCTTAAAGTGAAAGAAAGAACCCTGACACATGATAACCTTTCTTCACTACACCCACCATGACTAAGAAAGTCTTCACTTAACAAGTCTGTGCACTGAGCTCCAGATTCACCAGTTGTATCCCAACACCTGGTAAAAGGGAACTCTCATAAAAATTATTTCTATGGTTTGGAGAGTTAATTTACTTTTCACAGTGAATTATTATGATACATTTAAATCCATTTGGACACATGAACTTGGTCAGCTGTCCAGAAATCACTTTTATTTTCCAGGATAAGCACCTTTGCTGTATTGTCTTTGTCTAGATACCTTCTCTCCTTTGCCTTCAACTTCACACCCTCTTTATAGTGCTTTTATCTCCTCACATTTTCTTCTGTTTAATGTTGACTACTCTGACTCCTCCCTTCATGACACTATCAGCCATCCAGCACCTTGGCCCAAGTAATGCCCCTCTAAGGAAAAGAAGAAGGAGCGGGCCGTTCAGCCCCTCATGCCTGCTCCACCATTCAATAAGATCATGGCTGATTCCTTATGTCAGTGCCACTTCTGTACTCAACATGTATGCCTTGATTCTCCAATCATCCAAAAGTCCATCAAATTCTGTTTTGAAGGTACTCAATAATGACACCTCCAAGGTGCCCTTGAGCAGAGAATTCCAAAGATTCACTGCCATCTCAGTCCTGAATGACGGAGCCCCATGCAGAGACTGTGAGCCCTGCTTCCAAACACACCAACCGTTGTCCCCATGTTCCATTCTCTGTTGTTGAAGTCGCTCCACCTGATGATCATTAAATATAATAAACACTATGAAACCCACCATTTGCAGGGGCCAAGAATGAGCAGAGTTGAAGCGGCTATCAGTGCAACTTTTGTTAAGATGCGCAACAGCTTTGTTGGCATATTTCTTTTCCAAAGTCCTGTTTAAGAAATCTGACAAATACAAGAGTACCTGGGATACAGGCACATTGTAACACAACTAGCTCAGCCTAAAGAAATATTTTTCTGGACCCGGATCATTGTTTGTATTTGAAGTCACGTGGAATAAACACTGTGCTATATGGCACCCAGCACAAAGCATTAGATTGATATTGTTGCATGTGTCTAAGTGATCTCTATTCAACTATTTCTTCCATACAACTGCCTTAGTTACTAAGAACCGGTCTTCACATGGGACAGAGGAGATTGAGTGAAAAGCCTCAGTTTAAGAAAGGGATCTAGCTCAATGGTTATGTACTTGAGAAGCATAAAATCTTATTAAATGGATACAATTTCAAAATCCAGAACCGTTTCCTATTCTTTTGACAATCATATTCTGCTTTGTTCACAGTAGATCGTAAAGTGTATAATCCCATTAAGTGTGTGAACCCAATGTAGGTCACACATTGAACCTTACTCTGTAGCCTGGGATACAATTCTATCTGTGAATCTCCTATCTTCCCTCAATTTCCCACTGCTGATCACTAACAATAATAAAAAAATCAAAGTAAGCTGTGCCCAGTTCATCCCTTTTCAAAAGCCACTGGAGTTTACTATTAAACCATAAGATATGGAGCAAATTTAGGTTATTTGGCCCATCGATTCTGCTCTGTCATTCAATCGTGGTTGACATGCTTTTTTCAACCCCATTCTCCTGCCTTCTCCCCGCAATCCTTAACCCCCTTACCAATCAAAAATCTCTCAATCTCTGCCTTAAGTATACCTAATGATTTTCCCTCCACAGCCCTCTGTGGCAACAAATTCCACAGATTCACCACCCACTGGCTGAAGAAATTCGTCCTCACCTCAGTTTTAAAGGGACATCTCTTTATACTGAGGTGGTGCCCTTGATTCAAAGACTCTCCTGCTAATGGAAACATCCTCTCCACATCCAATCTATCCAGGCCTTTCAGAGTTTGAATGTGGCAAGGGCCTAGACTCTGAGAGTGGGATCAGAGAGCGGCTGCACCCAGGGGCCTGAAAGTGAAGGACACCGACAATGGTAAAACATAATCTGCTATCCCATTGTTCAGAAATCCCAGTGGTTCAGCAACCGGGTCACTGGTTCTGACACCAAAGCTCTCTCTAACACAATGTGGCCCTGGTTTCCACACTCCATTTAACATACCATTTGCCATGCTCCCTTTTACACACCTTGGCTCTGGTTCCTGAAGTTCTTTCCACTCAATTTGTTCTATTTCTGGCATTTCATTTCTTGCGCTCATGGGTCTC
>JARFYF010000053.1:15661455-15675244 GCA_030265395.1 Rhina ancylostomus | reverse complement strand
CGGGAAAAAGATTGTGACTGTCTACCCTGTGTATGCCTCTCATAATTTTATCAGGTCTCCCCTCAGCCTCTGACACTCCAGAGAAAACAACCCAAGTTTGTCCAGCCTTATAGCTCATACCCTCTTATCTGGGCAGCCTCCTGGTAAATCTCTTCTGCATCCTTTCCAAAGCCTACACATCCTTCCTGTAATGGGGTGACCAGAGTCGCACACAATACACCAAGTGCGGCCTAATCATACAATGGCTGGAGAATTGGCTATTGCCTGATTGCTTTGCTGTGGAAGTTGAATTTCACTCCCTTCTCTCTTTTAAATATTGAGATAATTATTCAAATTTTACCTCTTCCACCACAAAATTTTGTATCAACTTGCTCATCGGTGTGCCTACACGATTTATCAACCATTAAATCAGAAAATTGACCTCTCAATTATAAAACTACTACTTCCCAATGAATCCTGGTACCAATGAGATCATAAATCAAAAGAGATTGCTGTGAGCAGTCAGACTGACACTCCAAGTGTTTGGCTTTTGATGCCATAAGTGGAAAAGATCAGCACAGCATGTGAGTGTAAAGCAGCCTGCGTACAGTTCAAGGCATGTATTAAGGCTCCTCAACAATGCTTTTGTAATAACAAGAGGCCCAGTACTTGTCAGTACCTTAAAAGTGTGTTGTTCATCACCTAGCATGAAGAATCACATTAAATAGCATTCTTTTAATCTAGTTGTTGACAGCCCAGCTTCCATACCAACCTCCATCAGATAGGTATCGCTGGCTAGTTGAGCATAAATGTATTTATCTGATCTGACAACTATTTTGTAGTATTCAAGATACTGGAGATTAAAGATATGGAGACGATATATGACAAGGATTGCTTACTTACTGTAGCCTGTAAGCACTGACATTCAAATAACTTATTGTTGCTACTTGCACTAACCTTTGAATTTTTATCTAGTTTCGGCACCACTTAAGAGAAAGGGGAGAATAAAATAGCTAAAAAATGTATGTGCAAGTAATTTCTCAGTTTCTGAATATTAGATTAATTTAGTTCAATTAAAATTATTTGGTTTAGCAGTCAGATGCACTGATCAGTGTGGTTCTGAAAAGGGCAGGAAGATCCCATGTTTGATCACTTTCTGTGCTGCATTAGCTCATTTCAATTGGGCAGCAGTATCAGTGTATAATAACCCTCAATATCCTTGAGCTAAAGAGGGAAAATTCTTTGCTGATTATCATCCTGTGATTCATGCTTGACATAGGGGTGCCAACAGCACCAACTTTAGAGGTAACATCATCCATTGCCAGGTCACTGGGTGCCCAGCATCCATCTAAGTTTTCATGTGCAACTTGGATAAGCTGTTGCTTGAACAATTGAATCCAAGAAAAAAGAGAAGCAAAAGGATATAGGTCTGCTTAGGTATGAAAGGCAGCCATGCTCCTCCAGCCTATCTGCTTAAGGGATAATTGAAATGATAAATATGTCTTTTCATTGGTTCCAAAACATTTCAAGAATGAAATATATCCACTGGCCTTCAGCGTGCAATAGGCCCCAGTATCAATAAGTCAAGGTTTGAATGTTGCAGATGTAAGAATTTTGCTCGAATGAATTGTTAAGTTCATCAAATAATTTTCCATGAGAAGAGAAAAGATTTTGACAATGAATGGGATAAAAATTTTGCTTAATGGAACTAATCTCAACCAATACCCTCAGGGGATCATGCAGAAAGTAACTGAAACATAGTATGTGTGGGAGTGGGAGTGGGAGTGGGAGTGGGGTGGAAGGTGGTGAATTATGGAGTGGGTGGGGATTGAAGGTAAAATTTCAAAACGCAAGCCTTTGATTAAAATGGGCTGGCTGGTATTTTGCCCTCAAGCTTGAACTATCTAAACTAATTTTTTAAAACTTCTTTAATGAACCATTGTTTATATAAAAATAACAGTTGGACAGTAAACTTCCTTTTTTTTTGCATTATATATGTCTGTTCAATGAATGGATCCATAATAAGAAATAGTAAACTGGCCCAGGATCACATACTTTCATTGCTTTGATCTGACCTGGGACCAGGCCAGAATTATAGCATTTAATGTACTCATTAGTCAGTGTGAGGGAAGTAGAGTCCACAAATTTGTCAGTTGCACTTCACTTGTCCATCGGTGATACCACTGGCTACTGAAAAAAAATAATTGTAAGGATGATTCACACTTTCAAAAATTTCCTGTATTAAATTATTTTAATTGTAAAAAAGTTTATTTCAGTTAGGTAAATATACTTTGTAAATGTATTGCACCACACTCGGTTGCATCATTTTTCCTGGAGTATTGACACCCACGTTCCCAGGAGGCCTGGCTAATTGTAAGTAGTAACTCAAAACAAATCAAAGATCTGAATAACTTTCATGATGGTGTAAGTGTAGAACAGTTCAAGCTCTTTAAACAATGCAATGAGGATAATTTATATTTGCTGCTATCTGTATTCTATTCTTTTCCTTATAATCTATTATAAGCTTAAAATCTATTTTAGAAAGTAAGCTTAAAATCTATTTTTCATTCACTTCCCTTCAAGAACCATCTAGTCTCATTGCCACCCTTATTAATTGATCAAACAATTAAATGAACCTGACGTACCTGTAAAACTGAACATGGATTGACATGCTTCTGTGAAGAGGCACATCCCCATCTAAGCAGAAAAATAATTTGTGCATTACCTGACGTTACAGTCTTGTCATCATGAAATATGTCTAAGCATGCTAACCATGAGGAATGCCACATAAAATCTGCCAGTATCATCAGCCTAAGGAACTAAGGCTTTTAGTCTGAACCTCAGAGCCCAAAAAAGAAAATTTAATAAATTTACACTGCTCAAGCTTTGAACAGATTGGCTCTCAGATAAAGTGAAGAATGAGTGAAGGACCAGAAAATATGGAAGTTAAAACTATTGAACAGAGGAACTATTCAGAAAAAGCATTCATAATATATAATCTTCAAAAATATAAATCCACAATGTTTCCAATAATCTCTCAAAATCTCCGAATGACAGTAACCAATACTTTCATTTGTTGTGATTTGTGAATTTGGATTCATCTGGTGCTGCCAAAAAAAACCTTGGAAAAACAATTGAAATGTATTCTTAATAGTGTCCTCAATCACTTGTGGTAGAGAGAGCATATTCAGTGTGGTGGATCGGGTGCGAATCAATGAATGGCTTGGCATGGATGGTGCCTGGATTCTTAAGCATTGTTAGAGCTGCAATCATTCATGCAAGCATACTCAATCACATTTTTGACTGTGTACAGAAGACAATGAAAAATCAAGAGCCGAGTTCCTCACTTAAGAAGACCTAACCTCTGCTGAAGTCTTGCAACTAGAGAAATTATGTGTTTGGTCCAGATTTATTTCAAATCAATACTTGGGGATGGTGGGGGATGCAGCAGTGGTAATACCCACAATGAACATCAAGAAAAAATGTTTTGACTCTTTTTGGAATTGTGTTTCACAACTCTCTGATGTGGTTATTTCTTGCCACTTATCATCCTCGTTCCAAACCAATCGCAATTACCCAAGAATTTGATGGCTTTCTCTATGATATTCCAGCTAGTTGCAGGGATTTTGTTCGTGCAGTTTTCATCGGTGCAAGGAATTGGGTGTAAAATGAATAGCTCTTATCTGCAATGGCAATCTGCTGGCCCAGTTTGGTGGCTGGAATAGGGTAAGCAATCCAGGCTTTCACAAAAGGAATATGTCAGTAAAGCACCCAAGTGTAGTGTCCTGTACTGGTCCTAAGCATCTTTTGTTTGTGGTCGCACACAACTTGAATCTTTAGGAAGTGAAACCCTCTTTTGGTCCTGGGAATGTTCAGCCTTGTGTTGGAGCCCTCAAGGACACATAGGTACAATCTATCACTCCTGCCATTATGGGGTCCATGCAATATCAGTGAAATTCCATGAATACATTGCCTGATGCTTTCGTCCCAAAGAAAGAGAAGTGAATTCCTTAAGGTGAAAATGTCTGTAACTTCCCCAATGCAAGGCTGGGCTGTAAACTGAGATATTGCTTTTGCCTCCAACTTCACAGCTGCTATCAGAAAATGTTTTCTGAAGGTAATAGTAAGGTAATTTTTCATTGTCAGGCAGAGCAGTCCAGGCACAACTCCTTAGGTGAAGATGAGCTTGCATCTATCCTGGACCCAACATATTGATGCAATCATAAAGAAGGCACGCCAGTGGCTCTATTTTGTTAGGAGTTTGAGGGGATTTGATATGTCACCAAAGACTCTTGCAAATTTCTACAGATGTACAGTGGTGAGCATTCTGACTGGGTGAATCACCACCTGGTATGGAGGCTCCAATGTGCTGGATCGAAAGAGGCAGCAGAGGGTTGTAGACTCAGCCAGCTCCATCAAGGGCACAACCCTCCCTGCCATCGAGGACATCTTCAAGAGGCAGTGCCTCAAGAAAGTAGAATCCACCATTAAGGACCCTCATTATCAGGGACATGCCCTCTTTACATTACTACCATCAGTGAGGAGGTACAGGAGCCTGAAGACCTACACTCAACATTTCAGAAACAGCTTCTTCCCTCTACCATCAGATTTCTGGATGGTCCATGAACCCATGAACACTACCTTGTTATTCCTCTTTTGCACTATTTATTTATTTTTGTAACACAGTAATTTTTCCACTGTACAGTCTTCCACTGTACTGCTACCACAAAACAACAAATTTCACGACATATGTCAGTGATAATAATTCTGATTCTGCATCACGAAGTAAATCGTTATACCACCTTTGAAAATATCCAAATGCATTGCTCTTCAGAGAGGTGTGCACATGACGTATACTTCTTAAGGACAGACAGGGTGGGCCCACCTGCCCAGAGCCTTTCTCCCCCTCTTCCTCCTGATAGCTTGACTGTTGGCACATTTCCTCTTCCTGCTTGCCTTGCTGGAACTGCAGAGGAATGGCCAGAAAGCAGAATCAGGCCCCAGCACTCTGTGTGCAGACAACTGATTCTACTTCCTCAGACTATTCACTCCATATAGCTTTTGTCAACATCCTGGCTTATATTCAACCATCAACAATCCTGCAAGGTATTAAGGATCTCTTTGAATAGAACAGGTCAGGATATTGATGGGGGTGGGGAGGAGGACATTGATGTTGACAAATTCTTTGTTTCTCCCTACATCATTAATATGTGGTCTTCACTTGATTGTCGTTACTAAATTTGGCTAGTCTGATGCAAATCAATGTCACACAAAGATTGTAATTGCGACTGCATGTCACCAGCTATCACCCTATCACACTCACTGAGTGGTGCAAGTCATGCTAAAGATGTGCACTATCAATTTGCAATTGAAATTGGAAGCATCAGTGTTGGGAAAAAAAATCTAGATTAGCCCCATTGAAATAGCCGCTCATTAAAATGACCAGCTGTATCTTATGAGATTGAACTTCTCTGAAGCAATTCATAAAAATTCTACAACAGCTGGAATGCATGAAGCATTCAGACATCTCCAGTCTGTAGAATGACTGGAAATCACCAGCATTATGTTTATTTTCAATAGGCTCCAGTGAATAGAGTCATTGTCCAGCTGGTGATAATTAGAAGCCCAACACTTGTTCTGTTTTAGGGAAGGAAAATCCTATCCAAGGCTTTTGCACTTTTAGATATTTCTGGATCTTTTTTATATTCTATAGGCAAAGTGAAAGCTCAACAAACATCAAGGTTAGAATAATTTAACATGTGAAATACCAGTGCTTGGGGAGGATCCAAGGCATTGACTTTAATGATCATGAAGCCCGGAAGTTATTAAGGGATGGTTTGATAAACCCTGGTTTCATTCTCAGTGAGGATGAGTCAACAAGACATATATCAACAAAATAGGCAGCAAGATAAAAAGTGATGGCAAAAAAAGTAGAAAACCAAAGAAGAGTAAAGAGTTATCAGTTAGGCACTGAATATTTGAAAGCAGTTCCAGGTGTGCATTGATAGGTAAGGGATGGAGTCACACAGACCAACCTGCAGTGATCTCAAAGTTAAAGTGGTTCTACCTTTCACCTTAGAACATCTAGTTTGTAAAAGCAGATTTGGCCCAGCTAATAATCCCTCCAGATTATTATTCAGAGCACTTAGTTGCAAATACACATGCACAGACTCCAAATAAGGACAATACTTCAATGTGGTCAGCCTCCAATAGGAAGACTGGCAAGTCGAGGGGAATGATGACAAAAAGGGGCAAATTGGGAAAGTAGTTGGTTCATCTGCCTATTATATCTTATGCAGAGTAATGCTAATTCCTTCAGAATCTGACCAGAACTGTTTCAGTGTTTGATTGCATTGTTCGATGTGTGTAGTACTCCATATATAGCTTCCATTAAGTTCATGCAAGCATCTATAACTGTCTACTCTGTAGTCTTAAAATGACTGCAAAGGCACTGGGAAAGAATCTATCACTCCAACAAAGAATTGAAAAGTGGATGCTGGTTGCTGACAGCTGCAGGTGCACTGTGTAACAGGGCTTTACAACAATACACACCCATCAGAATCATCAACCAGGCATAGCTTGGTGTCTTGTTGCACATTCAGGGCCAAATAAACGTCAGATATACCAATGGGCAACTGACTCACATTCCCACTGGCCTTCACCTGAATGATGCTGCATCTGATAAATGGTTTGTAAGACATATTTCCTGTACATCCCACCCATCTCCGATGACAACAACAGCCTGGCCTCCTTCCATCAGTAAAGACCAGCATTTTCCAATATTTTATGACAGCAATCACTGATATGTAAGCTTTGCCTCAGTGCATAGCTCATTGCTGCTAAAACAAATACTTTGAGGATTTGAATCCTATTCCAGAGACTTGAACATTTAATCCAGGCTGATACTGGAGGGAGTACATTCCTGAGGAAGGGGAATAGTCTGGGGTCACAGCAAAGCCAGAGGTCAGTGCTGAGGGATGCTGCTGTGTAAAGGATCAGTACAGATGGAGTACTGAATGTTTGATGGGGCAGTACTTCTTTCATTTGACTTTTGGAGCATTAACTGTCAATGCAGTTTTAATTTTAGCCCTCTAATCAGTTTAATGCCCTGTTGGAAAGCAAATGTAACACTAACACAGAATATTTTTATGTGCTCATGGTTTAATCAGCACAACCAGTCACAGCAAGGTGAAGTTTGAGATGCCACTTGTGTATTAGGTGGTCAGTCTGAATCCAATTGATTGCTGTCTGTAGAAGCCCGGTTGTTTAGTTGTTGGGTTGGAGACACAGTGCTTGTGAAGCTGTTTTCAGCCCAAGCTTTCCTTGGGATTCTTCCGATTGGTGGAATGGAAATGCTGGCTTTTGTCCAAAACGGGTCTTTGGAGATCATGTGTCAAGTTGGAAGAACTTGAAGGTCTCTGTGAATGGAAAAGTCTGCTGTTTTTACAAACTAGTCCTGGGGCAGTAATAAGAAAGCACTGAACAGTTAGAGGGTGACTATAGATGGAGCACTACACTGTTGGCTGGCCAAACTGAGGAATGCTGTTGTAGGATCACTAGAGACAGAGCACTACAGTGTTGGTGGGTAGCATTGAGCGATGCACAAGAGAGACACAAGATACTGCAGCTGCTGGAATCTGGAGCAAACCACAAACTGTTGTGAGTCAGACAGCATCTGTGGAGGCAAAAGAATGGTCGACATTTTGGGTCGAGACCCAACATCAGGACAGGGATGTTGTCTGCTGGAGGATAACTGGACATAGATTACTGCACTGTTGGTAGGGCAGTACCAAGGGTTGTTGTCTGCTGGAGGGTCACTAGAGATGGATCACTGCACTGTTGGTGGGGCAGTACTGACGCAGTGCTGCAGTCAGAGAACTGCAAATAATCTCTGAAATGGCAGATTTGTCCATCTCTTTTGATGCATTTAGAACAAAATATCAGAAGCACAATTTTAAACAAGAAAAAGAAAGCTCTTCCTGATGCATTGGCTGGTTTGGATTTTTCAATGTGCATCACTAAAACAGGTTCATTCAAAAACTTCTGCCTCCATGCTGAGTGTATGGCCTTTCTCTCTCTGCTGCCTTGTTTGCATCGCATTCCTTTCTCCCTTTAAAAATTCATTTTTCTTTCAACCTCGACACCCAAAGGATTTCTCCCTAAATACTTTCATTGTGTGATCACTTTCCTCCCCTTCAATAACCTGTTCAAGGCCCACTCCTTTGACTGGGTCTTCAGTTATCATCCTGTCTCTTACTGTCAAGCTCCCACCATGATGCACTTTAGAACTCCGTAATGCATTTCAGGTGCTATATATACTTGTTATTTTAGGTTCATCTGATGGTGAATAGAGTTCAATCAGATCGTCTGTCCTTAAACTAGATACCTGCCTCACGCTGATCAAATTAATGGGAAACAGTTCTAAATCCCAACATCCCAGGACACAACTCTAAAAAGCAATGGTTTAGAAATTTGATCTTGAGACAGATTGACCTTGTGTGGCAGACACTTGAGATTCATGCACACACCTCATTATAATAATGGCAGTGATCAGACAGCACCCATAACAATGTTTTGTGCATTAAGAGCACATTTGTGGGAAATAATATTAATAATCCCCAGCACAGCTGAAGCCAACTGATGCTAATTGAAGTTATCCTTGCACACCATATCAGGGATATGCTCACTGTCTATCATTGCTGGGAGTCATAATGCTACTTTGGAAAGTTTTATGGGAGCGAATGTCTTAATTCTTGGATACTCTGCTGCAGTTATGGAGGGCATCTGTGGATCCCCTGCACAAAGAAAGGATGGAAAGGAAATAAGATCTTCACACGCAGAGGCTGAAGACACAGCAATAACAGAAGGTTTCCAGGAAGGTCAATCACAAATAGGATAAGTGTAGATGGGGGAAAAGGTTAGCATAGGCATGATGGACCGAAGGGCCTGTTTCTGTGGTGTACGACTCTATGACTTCATATGTGTGTGAAAATATATGAAACCATCAATACGTCCTTTCTCCCAATAGCTGCAGCATGAAACTGAAACACTGCTCCATTTACTTCCATTTTTCTCCTGCCACTCCCACATGAGCACCAGTACCTGCTCACATATTTCCCAAATCTCCAAGACTCTCACCCACATCCTACAGGTTGCACACATTTCTAGCTATTCACCACTGCAGATTGGCACATTACAACACAACATTCTTCCCTCCTTCTTGCAACAGAAAGTAGTACACAGGCACTGCCAGCAGCAAGGGCTGGTCATGGCCATTGATGTGGGCACAGGCTCAGTGATCTGAAGAAGATGGCTCTGGAGTGGATGCCATGTGACTATGGTTGGAGATGAAGAGGAAAGACAGTATGAAGAGATCATTGAACATGTCACTATACTCCAATCCAATTCAAATTCTCAGACACGCTCACTCTCACCTGATAACCACCTTGCTCTGATGAAGGGTCTTGGACCTGATATATTAACTTGGTTTCTCTTCCCACATTTGCAGCCTAACATGCTGAGTATTTCCAGCAGTTTCTGTTTTTGTTTAACCACTTCAATTTTACAAGATTCAGATGGTTTAACTGCACCTCTCTTGTTTTTACCCTCCTCACTGTGACTTCTTCCTCCAGGGGTTCCCAAAGTCTTGATGCTGAAATGAAAAATCTGAAGGAATAAATTCCTCATTATTCCATCTGATGCCTGCAGCCCACCAATATGGATACAGAGAGATGAGGATAATTTAGAGGCATGTTGAATATGAATGGCCTGGGACCAGGTCAGGAGAAAGACATGACTCATATGCCAGTTTTTCCAGAAGGCAAGGTTGCACACAGTCTGATCCAGATGATGAGTATGCTGGGGCAGATAATGCCTACTCAGTATCT
The DNA here is from genome assembly GCA_030265395.1 of Rhina ancylostomus. Classification (NCBI taxonomy): domain Eukaryota; kingdom Metazoa; phylum Chordata; class Chondrichthyes; order Rhinopristiformes; family Rhinidae; genus Rhina; species Rhina ancylostomus. Next base: position 15,665,378 of record JARFYF010000053.1, on the reverse strand, counting down.
ACACTGAAATGTCTAGGGAATTATCAGGCCACCCTGAAAGCGTGTGTGGGGAAGTCCAGCTCCTGCCTTGCATGTTTTGTGCAGATCCCATCCTTTCAAATGGTAGGGGTGGCCAGTTGCAGATCATCGCTTGAAGATCCAACTATGGTCTGATGGCTGATGCAGATCTTCAATCACCTTTGAGATTGTGCACAAAGCATGAACCACACAGTAATAAAGAAACCCCACTATGTCTTCCAATTTCTAGACTAGAATTTAAGGAAGATGGAAATCTAATGGAATTCCCCATCTTTGGAAGCCCCTCTCTGCCTGTTCCCTTGCTGCACTCATGGTCAATTAAATGTGGGCAAAAATATGTCGCTAAACTAGAATTAACAGATCCTTGCCAGTTACCTGAATAGGACTCACAACACAATGAGTCACACTGGCCATGGAAGAGAATCTCCCTCCTCAGTTGTAGGTTTGCTTCAAAGCTTCATGCATCATTTTCTGGCAACATTGTGGTAGAGCTTCCATCATGTTTCTTTGGTACCATTTCCTCTGACGTTGAACCTCTGTTACTCTGCTGACATGGACCCACTTCACTCTTTTGCTGATAACTCTGTCACCTTAGCTCCAATGCTGAGTTACTGTTAATACCCTGGAACGTTGTTGATATTCCCCCAGTCCCCAAGCAATTGCTTGTAAATCCACCACATTGCCATCTTTGACCTCTTGCCTGAATGTGGCCTAACTCTGGATTTTGGAAATGTTCCCTGTTCACAGAAAAGTACTTAAGAAACTGGAGTGAACATCGAGAGTTAAAGAATAGTCGTCCACAAATTGGAGTTAACTTTTACTTGATGCACTAAAAGTGAACAGTACTAATGCCCATTCTAATCTAGGTTCTTGAAATTGGACAACAATATACTAAAAGCAATGCCATGGTGTTTAGCACACTGGTTCATACACTAAAATGGGACCTCTGATGTTCCTACATGCAGAGCACACAATTGCCATGTCATGGTTGTGTTAAATGCTGGAAAATGAGTCAGTGTTTAAAGTATTCTTCCCATGGCAGCCATGGTACAAAAGTAGAAAAAGCTAAGGGGTGTCTCCACTCTCTGCTGTGTCTGGGAAGCTCCCCACCATGCTATGGACTTCCCAGATTGCTTCCTATGTTGTGTTGCTCCAGGAGTCACTATAAGGTTGGTTGATCAAGGGGCCAGTGATTGCAACAAGAAGCTCAGAGTTGACTTACAAAACAAGACTGATCAATGAAGGCAGATTTTTTAACATAACGTTATCTATTTATAAATGAGGTGGGGACATTCAATGTGCAGACAATCAATACGATAGAGCATCCCTTTTAGCTATTGCCTCTTTCCTGAATATTGTGCAATGTCCTCCCATTTTTTTGTGTGAAGAGTGACAGCCAAAGATCTCTCCCAGAAACTCTGATTCTTGCCAACTGTGGAAGAAATGTGTGCTGTGTGACCCTTGGCATCATTAGTTGCTTGAATGATGACATACTAATGCCAGCCATGCTAAAGGTGAATCACCCTGCTAGAACTCAAGCTAATTTCTTGATAGTCATTTTTTTTTGTCCAACAAATGAGTACTTGTGTGGCCTAACATACAGAAAACAATGTTCAATAAAAATGCACACTAATAGGTCAGTATCTTCAAACTTAATTGGGCCAGTTAGTAGCTCAACATTGATTTACAAAACAAGTCTGTGATCAGTGATCAGTTTGCTTTGGTGGAGAGAGTGTAATTAGTGAGATATGCATGGCCAAGGAAGGATTTGGAGGATGCCTTTGAAATCAGTAAGGGAGATAGATGAAGGACCAATGGAATGAATTCTAAAAGGAAAATGTGTGGTAATAATAGCTGCTTTGTAGGTATTTTACTGGTCATAACTCAGAAGCTTGGACTAATGATTCACAGGTATGAGTTCAGATCTCACCATAGCAGCTGAGGAATTTAAATTCATCTAATCATATAAATCTGGAAAGTAGCTTATATCAAAACAGTCACCATTAAACTACTGGACTGTTCTTAAAGCAGTCCTTTAGGAAAGGAAGTCTGTCAATCTTACTCCAACTGGCCTCTGGTCATCCCAGCTAAGTGTAGTGAGGCCCATTCCTAACTGCTCTCGAAGACCTAACAAGCCATTTAGTCCTACCAAACCACTGAGACTCATTTCTCAGAAAAATTAGGGATGGAAATTGAATGCTGGTCTTGCCAAGGACACACATCTTCTGTAAGTGGATGTAAAAATAATTATAGTTATTCCCCAACAGTGGGTGAGAATGAGAGGGAGTTTCAGCTGCTACTTTCAATGTTACCTACTGTTTGCTGGACTTCTGCCAAATATTTTGCTATCTTAACACCACTTGGGCAGCACACGTTATTAACGTGATGAGGGCCAAAGGCAAGCATAGCAAGCAAAGCAAGTAAGCATGTTCACCATTAATTAGAGCATAACAGTGCCTTATCAGGCCCAAGGAACATTGAAGCAATATCAATGTGTTTAATTCAGCATACAGGCCATCCCTGCATAACAAATGGGTTCTGTTTTTGCAGGTTCATAAGTCAATTCTGACCATAAGTTGGAAAATACACAAAAATCACTCAATATGGTAACCGTGCCCCCACAACATTGTAATGAATGGCATCAAAAACACATAAGACTGAAAAGAAAGAACAATTGCTAAAAATGGGAAGAGAGAGGAAGCTGGTTCTGGAGTTCATAGCAACAAACATATGTACGTATGTTGGATTTTGAATTTAATAATATCATGGAAGATCATTCATATGCAGTGGGAATTAATCAGGCATTCATAACCTGGGGATGGCCTGTATCATGAAGAATTTTAGGAACGTGGGAAAGAAAGTACTCATACCCTGTTAGGATTACTGCACTGAGGTATAGCACATCAGTGTGGTCAATGTGTTGGTGTGCTCTGTCATTTTCTTTTCAAGAAGTTTCTTCTCCCTCATGGAGAGTTGCTGATCCATACATTGCAACTTATTCTGGCTTTCCTAAAAGGGTACATTGCATCTGAACCTCTCAAGTTATAGATACATTGGACCAACACAGACAAGGCTTGGATGTGTTACGAGCACACTCATTTGGAAGCTTTCCTATTTATTCCCAGATCAAGCAATTCAGGCATCCCAGTAAATAACTGCACTTCCGAACTACTGTTAAATATGTTGCATTAAATCTCACCCAAGGAAATTCAAGCAGGTCCAGAAATGGATAGTCAGCATCTTGGCTTTTGTATTAAAGAAACAAAGGACTGCAGATGCTAGAATCTAGATGGAAAAACAAAACACTGTAGAATATCAGCAACTCATGGTCAGAAGAACAGATGATGGCCTCATATAATAAAATTAGAAAACACTGTTAATGCTTCAGGACAATGGCTCTCTTGATTAAAGGTACTTGAGCTTAAAGATTAAGTCAGTTTCTTGCTCCACAGATATTGTCTGCCCTGCTGAGCATTTCTAATATTTCAGTTTTCATTTCAGATTTCCAACATCTACATTTTTTTTTTGGTTTTCAATTCCTTTGCATCTTGTCTCCAAATAAAGAGGCAAACTAAAACAAGGAGTACACTCTGCCATCCATAAGTTGGGGGATATTCTATCCTGGAGTGATGCTGAAAGTGCAGAAATACAAAAGCCGAATAAACAAGACGCTGTGGAACTCAGCAGGCCGGGCAGCGTATGTGGAGAAAAGCAGGCCGTCAACGTTTTGGGTCAGGACTGAAGATAGGAAAAGGGGAAGCCCAAGGGAGGAAAACAGAGCAGCGATAGGTGGACAAAAGAGGGAAGGCGGGGTGGGCACAAGTTGGTGATAGGTAGATGCAGGTAAGAGATGGTGATAGGCAGATGTTGTTGGGGTGGAGGGGAGAGCAGATCCACCGGGGCAT
>JARFYF010000053.1:15567193-15579578 GCA_030265395.1 Rhina ancylostomus | reverse complement strand
GGCGCAAGGTTATTACTGCGCCAGCGACCCGGGGTCAATTCCTGCCGCTGTCTGTAAGGAGTTCTCCCCGTGTCTGCATGGGTTTCCTCTGGGTGTTCTGGCTTCCTCCCACATTCCAAAGACATACAAATTAAGAAGTTGTGGGCATGCTATGTTGGCGCCAGAAACGTGGTGACACTTGGCTGTCCCCAGAACACTCTACGCAAAAGATGCATTTCACTGTGTATTTCGATGTACATGTGAGTAATAAAGATCACTTATCTCTAAGTGATCATTGCTACTCAGTAGACCACGAGATTTGTGCTGGGTTTGAGGTCTTGATCTTCAAAATTCATGCCTTATGAAAGCAGGTTGAGGGAACTCGGCCTTTTCTCCTTGGAGCGAAGGAGGATGAGGGGGGACCTAGTAGAGGTGTATAAGATGATGAGAGGCATTGATTGTGTAGATAGTCAGAGGCTTTTCCCCAGGGCTGAAATGATGTCCATGAGAGGACATAGGTTTAAGGTGCTGGGGAGTAGATATAGAGGAGATGTCAAGTGTACATTTTTTTACTCAGAGAGTGGTGAGTGCGTGTAATGGGCTGCTGGCAAAAGTGGTGGAGGCAGATACGATAGGGTCTTTTAAGAGACTGTTGGATAGGTACGTGGAGCTGAGTAAAATAGAGGGCTGTGGGTAAACCTAGTAAATTCTAGAGTAGGGACATGTTCGGCACAGCTTTGTGGGCCAAGGGGCCTGAATTATTTTGTAGTTTTTCTATGTTCTAAAACTCCTTTCCTCAAGCTAAATCTACTTTTAGTGAGAGGTTGCTCCCAAGATATGGAAGATGGTTCATGTTGTTCCAGGCTCCTTTACTGTTGGGTGACAGGGCTGTGCAAGCAGGGGTGGGTTGATAGACATCTATAAACAGTTGATGAACAGTGTTGAAGAACTGGCACCAAAGTGCATAGGAATTAAGCTTCAGCAGAGTGGAGGAATTTGTAATGTCTTACTTGGTACACACTGTTTACCCACTGGATTTATAACTTGGACACATATGATCCATACTGCACCAGCCATGAGTGAAATGTTCTTTACTGTGGGCAGTAGAAAAGCTGCCACATGATCAGTAGAGTAACAACCATTGGTCCCTTTGACCCAGTGTGTACAGTAGGTTTTGGACTTGTATGTATATTTGAACATATCCAAGTCTTTGATGTACTGAAGCTTTTTCCCATGGGGTTGGCAGCCCAATGGAACATACACACTGCGATGTGGTTTGTGAAACAAAGTGCAGTTTGTAATGGATTTCATGTGACTTTTACATAGGCTGTCAATACCGTTATACTTTTAATAAGACAAGCATTTGCTGCGTGTATATCTTAAACCTCTGTTTATATTGTGATAATATTCCAAACAAAAGATTGCCTTCTATATTGTAGGAATTAGGGGGAAAAAATGCTTGCAGTTTTGTAGACTTTTTCTTGACATTTAGATTATTCAAGGTGTTTCATAGTCAATGAATTACTTTAAATATGTAGTCATTTCAAAGTGTTATAGCATAAGTATGTGCAGGGGCCTTTATTTGCACAGAAGAACTCACCATTTGTGAACCAAATAAGTAACCCAATAGGCTGGTTAAATGTAATGCATCAGGGATGAATATTGGAGTGGACATGAGAAAAATTTCCCATCTCATTTTTCAAAGGTGTTATCAGAGATTTTAATTGAACCATAAAATGAAGATTTGGTCCCTGCCTAACAATCAACCATTAATACTGCCTCTTCAACAGAACAGAGGTAGTTTACCACTGACCCTCCACCAGAGTCCCTGCCCCTTAGTATTCACCCTCTACCAGAATAGTCGCTGTACTGATCTTCCAACGGAACAGCAATTCCCTTGGACTGATCAATAGGGCAGCTGTCCCTTGTATTTGCTCTAAAGGACAGAAATTCTGCTCCTCCAGTGATGCAGTACACCCTCATCAATACCACCCTAGATTATTTATTCAAGTTCTGGAATGGGATTTAAACTCTCACCATTCTGAGTAAAACCCAAAGAGCCCAGCTGACCCTGAGTACTATTTAAGCAGAGAGTATTATTAATGTAACATATCTGTCATGAAGGATTATTTCATGTTATTGTCTCATTGAACATTTACCACTTGATGTTATTGTCTGCTGTCTAAAACTGCACTAGCTTTTAGATTTTAAACAGCAGAAGTGTGACTATCTGACAGCAAATTTTGTCTATTCAAATGTTATGATAATTAGGCAATTGGCTGATGTTGCATTCAAAGATGAGGAAGATTTATGGCTGTCAAAGTGAAGTTTGCCCACTTTAGGGGGCAAGAGGTTTACATGGGGTATTTCTTCAAGAAGAGGTAGAATGAGGCTGAAACCCAGCTGAACTGTCAATGCAATAGGATCTGATTGGTGCAGATGCTTTTATATTGCTCTCTAATCCAACTGAAAGGTCCATTAGCCGTTCACATCAGGATTTCAGGATGGTGGCACAGGCTGGGAGTGGGGATGAGGGAGTATGTAATGGCTCACCTTGGGGAGGAAACCTTGGGTCCTGCTCCTCCTGTTCTCTTTCTATGTTCTATTAAAAACATATTTTTGTTATTTTTAGACAAGGCCAATATTTGCCTTGCTCAAAGAAAACACTTTTTTTTAAAAAGTATTTTATGCAACCCTCAGGTTGCCTAAGATATGGTGCCCATGAAGTTAACAGCCCATGCAGAAAGGACACAGGCATTATGCCTTGTAGAATAGCCTGTAAAGTTTCCAATTGTCAATATCACCATTTAGTTTAAATTGTATAACTTGGCAATTGTGCAATGACCGTTCACACAGTGTCACCTAGGAGCAGAACAATAGACCATTCAGCCTATCAAATTTGATCTACTGTTTGATCAGACTGTGGCTGATCTGCATCTTAACTTCATTTAGATTCTATATTCTATCAATTTGAATTTTTAAGTATTTGATGGGTTCCCAGCCTTAGGGGTCCTTGGAGGGAGTGAAAATAAGATTTTCACCTCTTCAGCCAAAACACCACCTCCCATCTTAACCCTTCAGCCACTCATGTCTCTGTCATGCAGTCACTTCACTTGTACAATAGGAAGATGCAAGAGTTTTAAAAAAACTTTGTAATGTAATAAATGTCTGGCAAAGAATTTAAGGGAATAATTAACTTTTCTTTGACTGAGCAGGAATGTTAGATTCAGCTATCTTCTTTTATAATTCACTGCCAGGAGTACATTACCTGATATGTAATAGGTTGTGGGATTCTTCTGTGTCAGCCAGTGACATTCATCCTGAAATAATTTCTGGTCCAATTGCATGACCAAAAAAAAATCAGGAACATTTTCTCCATCACAGGAGGTCAAAATATACTGGTGAAAGCAGTAGGAATATAGAGAAATAAAGGTGTTGCCTTCTATATGTATCATATGGGAGAGTAAGGCTTTTTTCCTCAGGAGTTTGGAGGGTATGTTGGGGGTGGAGAAAAATACTGAGAAGATGGATAGATGTGGTGGAGAAATGAGTAGTTCGGTAGATGGTATTGAGGATGTAAGAATGAGCAGAAAGAGTTGTCAGATGTGATGTGATTACAAGTAAATGAGTTTGAAAGATAGGCTGAGGAAGTAATGGGATGGGTTGAAGGTTCTGTTAGGAATTTGGTTAAATAGGATTGATCGATTGAAAAGTAATGAGTGTATTGGCTTGTTGATGAAAATTCATGTAGCATAAATTATTGTAATGTTGCTAACTGCTGTTAAATTAATGGAAAGAAATTTACTGAATAACATTCAAAATATCACCAAACATAATTTTCACCACTGAAGTTATTCTTGTTCATACAACAGCATCTTGATAGAAGGCCATTTAGCCCATTAGGTTCTTGCCTGCTTCCAGGGGAGCAATCCCATGTGTTATCCTATTCTCCATCTCTTTATATCCCTGTACCCCTGCAATTTATTCTCTCATGCACAATCATCAACTCTCCCTTGTTTCTTATCATTAACCTGCACTGATGTAATTTGTAGCAGTTGATTAAACTAACAATGGGTCTTTAGGATGTGGGAGGAAATCAGAGCAAACCCACAAGGCCATGGAAAGAACAACCAAACTCTATTTTGACAGAACCCAACATCGGGATGGAACTCGTCCCTGGAGATCTGAGGCAGCAGCACTACCAACTGCACCAATATCCTGTTCATATGCGGAGGCTACTGAATGGACTCTTTGGTAAAGAAATCCAAAGTAATTTCTTTGCCTTGCTTTTCCTTTATTTTCCTCCCTTTCATGTGCCTTTCAATTTTCCTCTAAAATATACAGTGATGCCCCTGCCTTAATCAATCCCTCTGGCAAAACATCCCTTGCTCCAACTGTCTCCTGGGCTAAGAAATTTTGTTCCTAATTCTGTTAGTGTTGAATTTCAAAATAATGTCCCCTTATCACTGGCTCCCCAAGCCACAGAACAATATTATCTTATTAACTCTATTGAAACCTTTCACAACTTTTAAAAAGCTCATTTAAACACCCTTTAGTCTTCGCAGCTCCCTTGGAACTGTTTCTGGTACCACAAGTGTAATGCTGAATCCAGGACCCTACTTGGTTTTCTATATATGTCTATCTGTTTGCATCCAATGATGGACTGTGTTATTAGGTGAGCCATTTCAAGAAATTGTCAATTTATCAGATTGGCACTGAGTGAGTACAGGGGAGATTCACCAGGACGTCACCTGGGATGGAATATTTCAGTTACGAAGAGAGACTGGAATAGGCTGGGTTTGTTTTTCCTTGGATCAAGTCTGATGAGGGACCTAACAGAGGTATGCAAAATGCTAAGAGCCATAGATTGATCAGATAGTTAGAAACTTTCTCCCATGGCAGAAGTGTTTTAAGACTAGAGGGAATACATTTAATATGAGGAGTGAAAGGTTGAAAGAGGATCTGAGGATGAATATTTTTTCACCCAGAGGATATTGATAACAATATAACACAAGCTTCTGAACAAACACTTGAATCACTAGGGCTTTGAAGGCTATGGACCAAGTGCTGGTAAATAGGATTAGTATAGGTAGATACTTGATGGCCAGCATGTATATGGTGGGCTGAAGGACTTGTATCTGTGTCTCTGTGCTCTGTGACTCTGTTATGACTGGTACACTCAGCCACAGTATTTCAGTACAACATTAATGAAAATTTTAAACAGACACACATGTAAGATTATACTGATCTTCTACCTTAATTATATTGGATTACAACTGGGGAAATTTCTAATCCCTAGATTTAACTCTATCAATCCCAATATAACAGATTTTAAAATAATTGGAAAAATAGAGTAACTTCCCACAGATTATGTTTTCTAAATGGGTAGGGAATGCTCCAAGCTTTCTAAAGGGAATTGGATAAATATTTGAAAAGGAGAAATTTGCAAGGCTACAGAGGAGGAGGAATGGATTAGGACTATTTGAATAGCTTTAGCAAAGAGCTAGCACATGGCATGAATGGCAAAATCAAGAGTGAGAGTTCCGCTGTATGTTATTCACCACACCAAAATTGGATTTGAGATAACTCACTGCAATAACTATATTATGTATTTAATGTAAGTGATCCAAAGCAAACCTTGATCCCAGTGAGACACAAGAGACTACGGATGCTGGAATCTGGAACAATACACAAATTGCTGGAGGAACTCAGCAGGTCGGGCAGCATCTGTGGAGGGAAATAGACAGTTGATGTTTCAGGTCAAGACATCCAGATGAAGGGTCTCAACTCAAAATGTCGACTATCCATTTTTCTCCATAGATGCTGCCTGACCTGCAGAATTCCTCCAGTAATGTTTATTTTGAGCCAAAGTATTTGAGGGATATATTTTTATGGAGATACTGCATGAATTTAATAATTCAGGCTGAACAGAAAGCTGAACTAAATCTTAGCCTACAAATGTTATTGGGCTTCTAACTGTGCCACTGTCTCACAATCAGGTTCAGCAGTTAGTTGACTAATTAAAATTCCAGTAATTGAGGAATGTTTTGCACTGAGAGCTTTCTGTAATGTGTAGTTAAGGACTGCATGACTTAATTCATCATTACTTTGCACTTTCAGCACTGGAACCTGGGTTGAATATAAACCAAATGGCTGGGAAGAAAGATCTTGTTCTCTTAGTCAACAGTATGAGTCCCAAGTGAGATGCATTTGGGAAATTTCACCTCTGTTCTTGAACCACAGCTTGAAACTGTTCATTATTTGGGACTAATTGGTTAAGTTGGTAATCACACTAATTGAGGCTGCAAGGAGAAAAACAGAGACTTGCTTTTGTCACACACCTCCTTAACATTCCAAATTGCTTCATACAGAGTCTATCACTTTGCATACAATGTATTAGAGTGTCCACTTTTCGCTTAGAATTTAAGATGAAGTGTAGCAACAATATGTGTCACCAATGTGTTCATGGGTTACCTATTTCATTGAAAAATGACCCAAAAGATTTCATGAGGCAGAAATGAACACCAGGCCACTTGAGAAGATATTTGAAAGGGTGACAGATGTTTAGCCAAAGAGGGTTTTTTTCCCCCAAGGTGTTTGGAGGGATGTAGAGAGATACTCCAGAGGCTCAGTTCAAGGAATAGTGGTGCAGGCATCAGTAACTGGGTAAAGGAAGGAATATTTCCAAGATGTTAAGGTTGGAGGAATGCAGATCTCAGGGAAGGTTTTAAAATGGAGGAGAGTCCAGAGATAGAGAGATGGGCAAACCATGAAGGATTTAACCTCACTGAGAACTAAGGCACAGGGACATCAATAGTGCCCAGCTTAAACAAGAATAATGTATTGGTATCTGTGTTTTGAATGAGTTGAAGGCTAGAAGAATGGAAGCAGAGTACTGGAACTGGAAGTGATAGAGTGGATTTATGGTCAGAAGCTCAGCTCTGGGTTAAATAGTACGGATACTGAAATTCATACAAAATTGTGAGTGGTCTGACTATGGCCAGGGAGGTAAACTGTCAGTGGTAAGGGAGGCTGTGGCAACTGATAAACATAATAGTTTTTATATTGTACTTTAAGGAAGTTAAGTGTCATATAAAACTGAATTTTGGAGAAATAAGTTGACAATAAAGAGGTAATTGAGAAATAGAGCTGAGTTTCATGAGTAAACATGATGAAATTGACCTGATGTTTGTGGATGAGGCAGTATACAGATGAGTGTGGTATTTTACTACAAGATAACACAAACAACAATTACATGTGTAACCAGTTAATCAGTTTTCAGTAGCATTGGTTGAGAAGAGTATTAACCAATATACTCTGAGAACAGTCTTGCTGGACTTCAAATAGTGCTGTGGGATCCCTAACACCTTTAAGAGTGTAGCCCTCCCTCAGTACGGCACTGGATAATGTGCTGAAATGTTGGAATGAATAAGGAACTGAGCCAAGCTGACACTTGTCAGAAATGCAAATATGACACCAATGCAGTGGGGAGTTCTCCTCGGAAGTTGGGTTGGAAGTATATTCACAGGAGTAAGATAGAAGAAGCTGGGCTTTGACATTAGATATAAAAAGTAGAAGAAAAATTTCTATTCCTCTGCATTGACACGGCTCACCTTAATGAGTGTCAAAAAAAAATTACCACAATTTTTTTAAATGATTGTCAAGAATAATGATTGTAAAACGATTGCAGAGAATCATAGCAACCATTTCTCGACAGCCTTTCAAGTATTGCTCACCCCAGGACTCCACATTCTGACCAATTAATTGAAAAATGTGATGAGAGGTTTTTGTTCTGTGCCCATTTTTAGAACTAAGGTTGCAGCCTTCCATGCCCTCCCTTCACACCCCCTGTGGTGCCTCAGTGCTGCAACCAAGGAGCCCACTCTTTTCACAGACACAGAGCAGTGGTGCTAGTTGAATAAAACTCCTGCAAGATAGCATTAACACACTGATGGTGGCTAGAAGAGGTCTGTTGCAAAATTCATTGTTTGTGAAGGACAGTGCAGGGTTATGAGTCTCTAGTTAAGTAACACTCTGATAATATCAGTAGTGTGACCCTAAAGGTCAAATAATCTGCTGAAGGTAATTTTAACCCAGCTAGCTAGGGAGCAGGTTTTTTTTGCTGTGTTTTGCATTCCCACCACTCCCCTTCCCCCATTCAATCCACACCAATTTTACTCATTTTTATCTCTTCCCTTCTGTGATCTATCAGTCCTTCCAGATGAAGCAGCAATTCACTTGTACTTCTCACGGTTTAGTGTACTTGGTGCTTATAGTGTGGCTTCCTTCGACATTAGAGAAACAGAATACAGACTGGGTGAGCGATTTGCAGTCCACTTCTGTTCATTCCATGAAAGAGACCCTGAGCTTCCAGCCACTTTCATTCTCCATCCCACTCCCACTCTGAGTTCTGTCTTTGGCCTCCGGCAACATTTTTGTTCACTTTTTCAGTTCTGATGAAGGGTTGCTGACCTGAAATGTTGACTTTGTTTCTCTCCCCATGGATGCTGTCTATCCTACTGATTTCTTCCAGCATTTTGTTTTGCGTTTGGTTTTGAATTTCCTGCATCTGTAGTCTTCTGTCCAATTTTATTCTCTTGACTTCATTGTGAGCAAATAGTGACCACTGTGTCTATGCAAAAACAATCAAAAACTGCTACTCTGTCCCAATCGGCATACATCAGTCCCAAACTCATTCCAAACACCCACCCTTTCCCCATGTTCCTGTATCCTCATCTGTATCAACTGCTAATCCAGCTTTCCCTCAAATGATACAATGCTGCTTGAGCCTTACTCTGATTACAGTAATCTCTACACCAAAGTCTTGCTTTTTACTCCAAGTTTTTACTAATTTTTTTCCTCTGGATGATGGTTCAAAATTTCATAACTGAAAATGGGTGTTTCTGTTCTCTGCTGATCAATATAGTACTGACCCTTGTGGATCAAGACTTTAGCTGCTTCTAGGTGAAGATCAGTGGTTGACAGTCTTCTTATTCATTACCTTCTATTTCCATCTCTGCCAGCTGGTTAAGCTACAGTTTACAAGCCATCATCATCCTCTGTTTGCTAGCATCACCACCACGTGTGCCAATCAGTCTTTACCCAATCACAGAATTTCCCTTTGCCCTCTCCACCTCTCATGCTTTTCTGCAATATAAAGCATGTTTTAATTTCAAATTTGCCTACTTTTGATGAAAAGCCAGTGACCTGAAATAATAGCTCAGTTTCTCTCTACACAGATACTGTCTGATCTGCTGAGTGCTTCCCATATTTTTTGTTTTTATTGTTGATTATTGAAGAAGGGTCCTGAACTGAAATGTTGACTGCCTGCTTTTCTCCACTGATGCTGTCTGGCCTGCTGAGTTCCTCCAGCATGATTGTCTTTCATCAGTATATGACTGCCATATACATTGACAGGCAGCTCCTTTGACAATTTAGTCCTCTTTCATTTACATTTGTTGATGTCTGTGTTAGGAAGGTTCTATATCAGATGTGTATTCAATTCTACATTCATTAGCTTTGGACTGACCAAAGCTACTCTTGTCTACTCTACTTAAAAATAGCAAACTACAATGAAATGCTAATGATACAGGGGGTGGAAGGCGTCAATGTGGAGATGTCCAAGGACATAATTGGCCAAAATTTGCTGAACACTTGTGCCAAGACAACAGTATCTACATTCCAGAATATTGAAGAGACTAATATTGCTAATTTATATCAGAGAATAGAAGACACTAGGAAATTTTGCTGTGAATTCATCAATAGCATATTATCTCCATAAAATCAATGTGTTGTTCAACTTGCTTGTCTGATGCTCCATAGATCATTACTTCTACTTGGGCTGAACAGGAGATGCACCAGTGGCCTGGCATGGCTGTGTTTTATTGGTCTAAGATTAACTTCCCTTGAACAAAGATGTATTTCTACCAAGGTTTGCAGATTTATTTAGCTAATATAAAAATAATGATTGATCTGGCATACCAGCTGATCAGAAAGTTTCCTGCTAACTGAAACTGAATTTTTAAAAATCACTTAATGTCTGCATCGATTCACTGATTTCTGATACCTTAAGAGTCAATTGCTAATTTTAACATGAGGCATTGATCCAAATATGTGTTTCCTTCAGAGCACATACTGATAAATATATTCCAGTCCCAATCAATGGCTGAGTGCATTAGTAATGATTTTGTTGAGGGAATAAATATGAAATGGGTCTATCTAAAGAATCAACGGATTAGTTCTGATGATGGGTCCCAGACCTGAAACGTTAATTGTTTCTCCTTCCACAGATGCTGCCTGACATGCTGACTGCTTCCAGCATTATTTGTTTTTAAAGCAACATTTGGCAGATTTTATAAACCTGCATTAAAGGATGAATAACATAATGCTTTTCAAGCCTACTTTATCATAATTGATAGTAAATATTTTTCAATACACAGCAATAGATTTTTACTCTCTGCATATTCTCTGTGAGTATCTAATTAAGTCAACTCGGACCGGATTGGTACTTGGATGGAAGATCAATTGGGAATACCAGATGTAGTAAACTTGCTGCCTGGGGAAACAAATGATCCAACCAGCAGACTAAACTTCCAACAAGAATTTCAGTCATCCTTTCAGGGGAAAAAAAACTCTCAATGGGCTTTGGCTAGATCTAGTTACAGCTCTTCATGCTGCCACATTTTCTGGTGATCTGCCCACAAATCTTGGCACTGGACAAGCTTGCCACACAGTAGACTGATTTAGGGTGCACTGGGCAAAATCATGTATGTGCTATTCCAGTAATTCCTGGGCCACTAATAATGCCAGTGTTATAAAGTAAAGCTTGAATTTTCAGAGCATCTTTCACATCCATTGCAGAACACTAAAGCACTTGATGCCCTGTTATTGATGCCATGAATCAATAAACCAAGGCCCCATCTGTTCTATCAGTGAGACATAAAGGACATATGTCACTACTTTTCAAGGAATAGCGGGTGTGTTATCCTCAGTATCCAGGTGAATGTTAATCCCTCAACCAGATTACCTGCTCATGTCCTTAATTCTATTTTTTGAAAGCTTTATTATGCACAAGTGAGATGCGAAGTTTCCTGCCTCATTCTTAATAGGCTGTACAGCACTTTGGGGTATCCAGGGCAACGACAGGCACTATAGAAATGCAACTGTTTTCTTTTATATATTAACTGCTGGCCCTTTTTTGCATTCTATGGGCCTGGAAGGCTGAAAGGAAATGTTACTGAAGGGAGGATGGAAAGGAAGCTTGCAACTTATAGAATTCTTTCAGGCCTTAACAGGCTAGATACAGGGAGGATGTTTCCCTTCCTGGTGATTTAGAACAAGAGCCACAGTGTCAAAATATGAGGGATGCTACTGAGGACTGAGATGATGAGAAATTCCTTCACTCAGCAAGTGGGGAGTTTTTGGAATTCTTCACCCTGGAAGGCTCTAGAGGCCTGGCTGTTGTGTTCATCCAACACAGAGATTAATAGATTCCTGGATGTTTACGGATTCAAGGAACATGGGGATAGTGCAGCAAAATGACACCGAGGTAGAAGATCATGAAAGCTAGATGGCAAGAAACATACACACCAGTAAGAACGTCAGCAAGAAGGCAAGCAAGGAAGCAATAGGGCAAGTAAGAGAGAAAGCAGGAGAGCAAGAAACATGCACACAAGCAAGAGGGCAGGAAGAAGGAAAGTAAGAAGCACAAGAAATTAAGTAAGAAAGCAAACAAGGAAGGAAGGAAGGAAGGGAGTTTGTTTGGAAGGTCCCTCACGTTATTGGTTTGCTCTGAGGGAGCAAGCGGTGGCTCTGTTTGGGGAAGGCAAACATGAGTCCTAATAAATGATTTTTATGGCTGTCACCTTCAATGTAAATTTGCTGATAACATTAGTGACATCCCATTAAACTACCTTGTCCTCCCTTCAGATCTCCACACCCTCTCCTGCCGTTAATACTATTTCCCTCCCTCCCTCCCTCTCCGGTTCCCAATTCCTCAGTCAATCCAATTTTTGGTACCACCCTTTCCCCTGCCCACCACCCTCCCACACCAGATTCTGATCATTTCCCCTCTCTTGAACGTCTTAGCTGAGGACCAGACTGGGGAAAGGGAATGGGGGACTCGTTCATTCATTGTTCTAGATGGCAAAATGAAGGACAACTGGACCCAAGACCTAATATGAAGTGTACCTCTTTCACTTGGACTCTGGGATCATTTTCTGTATCCAGTTTGTGAATGTTAGCAAAAATGTTTGAGGCTTTAAAAGGTAACAATGATGCAAGTGACCAGTGACAGGCTGAAGTGATTTGCTGTGGGTTCCAGGTTACAATGCTGAAAATGTTGTTTGTGCTGTTAAATGTTGACATCTGTGATTTATTGAAAACAACCCTTAACCTCCAAATGTTT
>JARFYF010000053.1:15487882-15498041 GCA_030265395.1 Rhina ancylostomus | reverse complement strand
CTGCACTTGTGCTATAACTGTAACACTTTATTCTGCATTCTGTTATTGTTTTCCCTTGAACTACCTCAATGTACTGATGTGATGAAATGATCTGTATGGATAGCATGCAAAACAAAGTTTTTCGCTGTACATGTGACAATAAAAAAAACAATTGACTAATTTAACATCATGGAAGAAGACCTAAAAAGTTCTCCTATTTTTCAGATTAATATTTATCATCTCATTAAACCAGACTATGTGAGAACTTCACTCACATGATTACAACATAAAGCTCTGCTGCACAGTCGAACATTGGTTTAATCCAGAAGAGAGCAAAACTGTGCACACTTCCCTCAGTATCTGTTGGGAAATTTGACTCAGGACTTTTCGATGGAGTTCTTGACTAGCCTTGCACCTTTTTGCTAGCCTAAGAGTCCCTTAGATACTGTCAACAATAGTGCAGAGCACGGCTTTCACTTGCATTAAGATTTTGAACTTTGCTGATCTGAAAAAACGAGTTCTTTTTCTCTCACAGAAAAACTGGGTTTTATTAACCCTGCCTCCCTTGGAAGTGTGCTATTTGAAGGGTCAACAATGAAAGAACATTCTTTGTCCTTATTGAGATCTCTGACCTCCTGCAAATACTGCCTCTTGTGTACCTGAAGAGGTCAAGGTCACGGTCACACACCACTTCCTAGCCTCAGGGTCATTCTGGGCTGCCTCTTCTGGTATCTGCTACATCTCACAGTTTGCGGCTCACAGCTGCATTAGGGAGGACACCCAGCCACCGTCTGGACAGAGTGAAGACAACATCCTTCAGCCTGCAGGATCAGAAAGAGCAGACACAGATATTTGCCTCCATTACGGAGTTCCACAAAGTATCGGCATTCAAAGACTGCACTCATGTCCTTACAGAGATCTCCATGGCAACGTCCTCCCAGAAGTGCCAGGCTATAGCCCTAAGAGATCTCTGTGGTTCACTTGCAAAATGCATATGCATCCTACAGGCACTGTTATTTCCCAGTATGTTCAGATTTCTCTGATACTTGGGAGAACTCTCCCACCTTCACCACTCCTGCCACTGTGGTATCCATTCATTGGCTTGAAGAGTGTTGCTTTCATCATGATGTGTCCCTACATGAGCCGACTTAAGAGAGAGTAATTGCTGGGTTAGATGTTGACAGTTGTGAGAATTTGCAATGCATCAACAGGGATCACCGTGCTGGAACTCATAATGTCCGTTTCAACAGGGAACGATCTATCAACACTCTTCCCTGAACCTCATCACTGAAGACCTCGATCTTTTTCTGACTTTCACAATCTATGTTAGCATGATCCACAATGCTTTTTTTTAACACTGTTGAAAGGTAGTAATGCAATTCTGAACTCACGATCTAGTGACTATCACCTGAATATTTGAATGAGTTTATTTTCCGCAAATTGCCCATTGCATTTCCTAGATTACAACAGTGGCTAATCTTCAAAAAGCACTTAATTGGCTGTAAGGCACCTTGGGACATCCTGAGCTTGTGAAGGGTATGATAGAAATGCAAATGTTCTCCATTTTGTTTGAGTTTAATGGTAAAAGCACACAAATAAGTGAAAAGCTGAGTCCAACTCTTGCTGGGTCATGTCTCCATGGACACGGTCATCCACCCCATGAGTGGTCAGATCAGCTGATTTTCACTTTCAGATTTGTTCAGTGAATGTCTGTGAGCCTGTATGACTAGCAAGAGCCAGTTCTCTCTTCAGACCCACAGCATCTTACTTCCCCAAGAAGGTCATTGTGTTGTGGTTCGGGACAGGAACCAGGGCAGATTCTACCTTCCTCATCCCTCAACAACAACATGCTTTGATGTACCAAAACATCCCAATATGCTTCTAAATTTGACATCAAGCCACACAAAGAGGTAATAGAACAGTAGACAAAAATACTTTTGTACACTTAAAGGTAGAAAGGTCTGAGTACATTAGGGCCAATTATCATTGTCTCCCTCAATCTCTCATTGCCCCTTGGGACCAGATTGTTCAGCAGGCAACCAGATCTTCTTGGTCTGTATGACTCAGTACCACAACAAGCAGTATATGTTATTTTGTGGAGTCACAGAGCAACAAATTGTTGTTTATAATATTGAAATGATGAATGTTCATTACCACGTCTTTTAAAGGATAATATCAATAATGTTGAACTTGAAGACTAAGCATTGACATCAGCAGGTGTAGAGGTTCCCCTCCTCGCCCAAATGTGCAGAAGGCTGAGACTGCATTTTATCAGATATCTGCCTACTTTTGTTTAAACGGTGAGAAATGCTGATAGCAAAAGTACTGTTCTGGAGGAGTTGCCTTGCTTTGCAGCGTGAGGGAGCTGGATTAACATCAGTGCAGAGGCTGTCATTCATCTGGGCAATCCAGAGAATTTGATACATCATGCGTATATTGATTTAAGGTCTCTGCAAATTCCATGACATGTTATAGCCAAAACCCTTGATGAAGTTGTTATCAATATGTATTTAAAGCGTAAAAATGGAGCAAAAAAATCAACATTAATTCACCCAGCATGTTTGCATTTTGTTTTCTTTTTAATTACTTTTTTTTGTAATCCTTTCTCTCTTAGTCTTTCTGGAGATCCAGCCAAGTTGCTGAGTCCTGTCTCTACAGGCCCAGGACTTCTCATGCATAAGTCCACTTCTCAGTTTCACTATTTGACCACACACGTTCAAACTCATCTCCAAAGTCCTAGACCTTGAACTCAGCACCTCCCTAAGCAACTGGACCCTTGACTTCCTGACCAACAGACCACAATCAGTAAGGATAGGCAGCAAAACATCCACCATGATTATCCTCAACACTGGTGCCCCACAAGGCTGCATCCTCAGTCCCCCACTTTACTCCCTATACACATACGACTGTAATGGCAAATTCTGCTCGAATTCCATCCACAAGTTTGCAGGTGACACCACTGTAGTGAGTCAGATCTGAAACAACAATAAGTCGGTGTACAGGAAGGAGATAGAGAGCCTAGTGGCATGGTGTCATGACAACAACATTCCCCTCAAAGTCAGCAAACCAAAAGAGCTGGTAAATCAAGAGCAGTAAACCAAAAGAGACTTCAGGAAATGTGTGGAGTACCTGCCCCTGTATGCATAAATGGTGCTGATGAAGAAATGGTTGAGAGCTTAAAATTCGTAGGTGTAAATATCATCAAAAGCTAGACCTGGTCCAACCACGTAGACACCACAGCCAAGAAAACTCACCAGCACCTCTACTTCCTCAGAAGGCTAAAGAAATTTGGCAGGATCCCCTTGACTGTCACCCATTTTTATAGATGCACCATAGAAAGCACCCTATCTGGATGCATCACATCTTGGTATGGCAACTGCTCTGCCCAAGACCACAAGAAATTGCAGAAAGTTGTGGACACAGCTCAGTCCATCACAAAAACCATTGTCTACACTTCCCACTGCCTTGGAAAAGCAGCCAACATAATCAAAGACCCCTCCCACCCTGGTCATTCTCTCTTCTCCACCCCCTTCCTTTGAACAGGAGATACAAAAGCTTGAAAACGTGCACCACCTGGCTCAAAGACAGCTTCTATCCCACTGTTATAAGCCTCTTCAATGGACCTCTTGTACAATAAAGATCAACTTGATCTCTCAGTCTACCTTGTCGTGGCTCTTGCACCTTATTTGTCTATTTGCACTGACCTTTCTCTGTACCCATAACTGTAACACTATATTCTGCATTCTGTCATTGCTTTTCCCTTTGTACTACCTTGGTGTACTTATCTTTTGGAGTGATCTATCTGGATGGCATGCAAAACAAAGTTTTTCACTGTATCTTAGTCCATGTGACAATAATAAACCTATTACCAATTACCTACAGGCAACACAGAAGATGCCAGTTCTATTTTCATACAGATGTACATGTTTTACTCAGTGGGCAGTGACCAGGATGAAGAACTCTGCTTTACCCTACTCCATTCCAATGCCACAAACCAAACATGGATCACAAACCACTAAGAAGCTGGGTGACTTGATCCTATTTCTGCTTAAGCTGCTGACTGTACTGTTCTATCTTGAGCTTTCTTGACTTATAAGTTTAGGTTTGTCCTTAATGTGCCACTGGTGTGGCGATCTTGACTGAATGCACCCAAGATCCAATAGAATCAGAAGCATGAGGAACTGCAAGTTAATGAGGACAACGACTTTGGTGAGATGATGTAGTGTGTATCAGCTGCTATCTGTCAGAACTTTGTATGTTCTCCCTGTGCCTGCATGGGTTTCCTCCCACATTCCGAAAAATAACGTATAGGTTAGAAAGTTGTGGGCATGCTATGTTGGCAAAAAAGATGCATTTTGTGCATGTGTTTTGATGTACAAGTGACTAATAAAGATATCTTATCTTACCTTCTGGAAAATTTGGAAATCAGAAAGGAAGAATGCTTTGCTGAGAAACACAATATGATGTAAAAAGATATGGAATAAAATCTCGGCATGATTTCTCACTTCATACCATTCAAGTGAGGTGTGAGTAATGAGTAATTCTGCTGAAGTTAAAGTTCCTGACACAGTAATGTTGCAACATTCTTGCAAGGATTAAAGGCCCAGTCCTTTTGAAGTTGAAGGTTTTTTTTAATCTTGCCGGACTGTTTGGGTTTTCTCCTATTGCAGAACGAACGATTTTAGTCAAAGTTTGAGCTGTGTTTAAGTGCTTTGATCTATGATTCTGTTTCTTCCCGAGTGTCACCTAGATTCAAAGAGGCCCAGTCTGCGAGACAGAGTTTATTCCTTCAACAGGGCTGCAGTTTTAGTGCAGAGAGGCAAAAACAAAACTTAACAGCATTGAAAAGTGAGGGGTCAGTAAGGTCAACGAGGTTAGGAACGTGGCTTCAGATTCAATCGAAAACATAAGCTTGGGTTTATTATTACCGGTTTTGCTTCCATACTTTCAAACAAAAATCATTTCTTCCATTTGTTACTGTGATCAGGACGGTTGACCCAGTTATCCCACGTCTTGCTTTGTTCTCCTCCATTTCTGGCCTCTTGTGCATCATTGGCTTCTTCCAACCTAATGTTTCAGCCATGCCTCCAAGCAGCTAAGTCTGATGCACTATAACTTTCTTCCAAAATCTCTCCAGCTCTCTCTCTCTCTCTCTCTCTCTCTCTCTCTCTCTCTATCTCTCTCTCTATCTCTCTCTCTATCTCTCTCTCTCTCTCTCTCTTCCTTTAGGGAACTCCTTAAAACCTGTCTCTTTGAACAAGCGTTTGATCACCTGTCCTAATATCTCCTCCTTTGCCTCTGTGCCATTTTATTTCATCTGTCCTGTGAAGCATCTTGTGGTCATAGACTGCATTAATGATGCCATATAAATGTGAGCTGTTGTTTAATTCACCCAATATGATAAATCATTACATCCTGCTTATTTTTGCCTGCAATTGTTTCTTACATAATTCCAAGATTATTGCCTTCACTCCATTAATTGGAAATTTATTTCACCACTTAAGCATTTTTTGCTACGAACAAGAATTCCTGATATCAGTCCAAAAATAATCTCTCCTTAGTTTTAATGAGGTTGTCCAGCTCCCACAATTTAATTTTGTAACATTACAGATTCACCCTTTCAACACACCTAATTATTTTCTACTTTTATCAATGATCAAAATGCACAAACGTACTGTGTGAGTGAGTTGGAGAAGGAGCCAATGAGTAACTCACCCTTTTCGGAAGGGACAATGTAAAGATTTGTTTGAGGGACAAAGCAAGAGAGAAAATGATCTATACTCTTAATTTGAATAATTATGAAAGAGAAAGAAAATTGAGAGCTGAAATAAGCCTCAGCTCAGGATGTGTGCGGTTGTGAAATTCAATACATCCAAAAATGAAGTGCCTTAAATTAAAGTTTTTATTGTCAAAAAATTGAAAGAAAAATGGCTTTGGATTTTAGCTGAATAACAGTAACATTAGAATGTTCTGGAAAGTAATTAGATCATTCTTTCCCCAGAGTAAGTAAGTTTAAAAGGGTTGTTATATCTATAACGAGTTGAAAGCTTCTATAATTTTTTGTAGTAATTTCATGAAGTGTTTTTTTAAAGAAGAATTTTTTAACTATATGGATTAATATTTTACAAACCAACAATGGATGAAATAGAGTGCTTTTCAAGCTTGCATCTAATTAGCAGCAAACAGAGGAAGTGGCTAGGATTATTCAGAGATTTTAATTCATTTTTTTATTTTATTTTACTGGTGTGAAAGGGTTTTATGTCACACTATCTCTAAATGCCAAGGAACAGAGAAAGATTCTTAATCGCAGTTAAGTTACAATGATTTCTAACTAGATTTAATTAACTGATAAGAGAGAGGCGCCAATTAATTTTTCAAGGACATTTGCCTCTGATTAAGAAAGATCTTTTTTTCAAAAAAATATTATTTTCTTCCCTCCTCAATGTAAGGTGTTCACATTGAGGCTGAAGAAATAGAGAAATATAGAAGCTTTCACAAAAAAACATTAGAAAAATAATTTTATTTAAAAATTCTAAATACTTAATGTGATATTTCAGCTGATTTTAATTAGGTTTTAAGTGGCAATGTTCAAATCCTTCCTTACTCCAGTAGTTATATTCAGGGTCTTGCATTGTATCTTTTAAATTGAAAAAGAAATTCAGAAATCTTCAGGATTTTTCTTTTGATGTTTTAACCCTCCTGAGATTGTGAACGGTTTGGTATTTTCAGCATAATTCAATATATCTAGCGATGTTTTATTTTATTCATTCCGAGGAAGTGTCATTGCAATGGCAGTCATTTATTGCCATCCCTTGTAGCCCTGAGAAGCAAATCGGGGAGCTGAGTATCAAGCTACCTTCACAAGGCATTCAAAGAGCAGCCACATAACGTGGTCCTGGAGTGTCATATAGGCCAAGGCCAGGTAAGCTTGACAGCTTTCCTTTCCTGAAGGATGTTGAAGAACCTATTGGGTTCTTTGTTGTCATTGCTGACAATAAGCTTTTTATTTCCAGATTTTTAAAATTAAGTTTTAAACTGTGGGATTTGAACTTGTGCTCGCTGGAGTATTAATCCAGCAACAAGACTGTAATACTACCCACTATCATATCATGGGCTTCTTTTGTAACCTGCTACATGTAGCATTAACACTATCCCTTCATTCCTTCTGATTAGCATATACACATAGGGTAGGGTTTGCAGTGGTGTAGCACCCAACTACATTAAAATGTTCCATAGTGCTGAATTGTTTTGGACACTCAAAAGTTGCGTGAACGTGGCTATCATTCTGCCTCAGGAACATCTCATCAACACCAATCAGATAATCTTTTTTTTGTGGGATTGGCTGAGCAGGAAGGTTGACGTTGTCATCAGGAGACCTCCTTACAGAAAATGTAGTCATGTTAAAATGCTTCTGTATGAAGTTTCTGTGGTTTAGCTTGTGTTAAGATTGTTTTGTTTCATTTGTTAGTAGGTGTTGGGGGGAGGGGGCATTAGTGGCCTAAAATTGGGAGCCATAAATCTATATCACTAATATATCCTCTGGTAAGTTCAGGAGAAACACCTTCAGCCTGAGAATAGTCAGAATGTGGAATGGGCTTTTGCTGGGTGGCAACTAGCCTAGATGCATTTAATTGGACACTGCTACCTATGTATGGAGAAAAGGAATGTTAAGATTTTTGATAGCGTGCATTGAAGCAGGGTGGGAAGAGGCCATGTGGAACATAAACATTGTTTAGATCAGATGAACCGGGCCGGTCCCATGTGCTTCAATGTAAAAGGGTTAGTGAAAGGGGTGGAGGTGAGAAACCAGAGGCCACAAAGTGAATATCCTCTTTCAGGTTTTGTGTCCTCTTAACATCAGAGGCCATCAGGCTTATGGTCCTGAATACTTAGTTGGGAAATCCACCACGGTGCCTGGGAGCATTTTGTTTGGAACATTATGTTCTTGTTCTGGTTCATAACTTTTGCATTTGATTAAAATTAGTGTTATTTGAATTGATGTGAACATATCTATGTGAAATATCTTGACAGGTTGAAGTAAATCCTTAGGTTGGTCAATGCTGACTGTATTAGTAGGTTGAAATTGGAAGAGAAAAGGTGCTATGGTTACCATGTTCTAGTACGCCTGAGTTTCCTCACCATGTTTTAGAGGTGAGGTAAAATGGATAGGCTGAGTGGGGGAAGCAAGGAAACTCACCTTGATGACGGGTGGGTCCTGCAGGATTCATTTGATCTGTGAGTTGTTGAGCCTACTTTTGTCTAAGTCGGGCACCTTTGAGGGTCAATATTTAGGGAGGTCCAAGTCACTCCTATGAGACCTTCCCCAAAGTGAGTATTGGAACTATTCAGTTTGATTTCTATCTTTACTATGTGCATTTGTGAAAAGAAAAGAATATCTGGTGCTAAAGATTTTTCTCCATTAGGACCATGTATCTTAAATAAATTCTACACCACTTTCACCAACAAAAAGTGACAGCCTGAGAATGAAACTCTCCATGGGGACGACATTTATGAGGCTAATAATCATTATCTTCTTTGAAAAAATATATCGAGCTACCCAGAATGATGTGATGAATAAGCAGTTAACAATTACCATGTAACATTCCTAAATGTGCACTCAGATATTATATATGGCATACTCACTGGGGTAGGAGGTTATTTCCAATACATATCAGGGGGTCTTGCCTTTATTGCCAGAATGCCTCTGGAAGTCCACCTTTTGTTGGCCACGAGGCAGGCTAAATAACTGAGCAACTCAAAATTTGCTTTTATCTGACATTGTAATTCTATCAGTTTAACAACAAAATGGTGGGATCTATTTGTTCCTCAGATCTGTTATGAACATCATTTATGAATCGGATACAAAGCAGTAAGAAAGTTGGAAAAAACAGTTCTGTCCAATAGCTAACATTGATCAAGGGTGTAGAGTTGCCAAAGCACAAAGATGTTTTTTGTTGGCAAAGTCAGCAATTATTCCCCACCCTATTTGCTCTTCAAAAAGTGAAGATGAGCCACCTTCTTGAACAGTTCTGTCTTTCTGGTGAGGGTACTCCGAAAATGTCGTTGGAAAGTTCTAAGATTTAGACCCAGTGGCAATGAGGGAATGGGGACATATTTCAAGTGTATTGTATGAAATTTAAGGGGCTACATTCAAGTGGTGGTGTACCTATGCATCTGAAGTCCTTTGTCCTTCCTAGTAATAGAGGTCATGATTTTGTGAAATACTGTACAGGTAGCCTAGTAAGTGTGATGCATTTTGTTGATGATATACAATGTTGCCACAGTGTGCTGGTGGTGAAGGGAATGAATGTTTAGAGCAATGTAAGTGGTATCACTCAAGTGGGTCCTTTCTCTTGGATTGTATCAAATTTCTTGAGAGTTGTTGGAGCTGCACCAATCCAGGCAAGGGGAGAATGTTCCAACATGCCCCTGAATTGTGCCTTGCAGATTTTGGAAAAGCTTTGAGGTGCCAGGAGGGAAGTCACTTGCTGCAGGATAACCAGCATCTGATCTGCTCTTGTTGACTTGGTATTTATATGCTTGGTTCATTTGTGTTCCCGATCAATAGTGAGCCCCATTGATGTGGGTTTTATAATAGTAATGTTATTTAATGTTTAGGTCATGTGATTGGACTCCTCTTGTTGGAGATTCATGCACTTTTGTGGCTTGAATTTTACTTGCCTGAATGTTATCTAGGTCTTCCTGCATGCACATGTGGACTGAATATTTACTGAGAAATTAAGGGTGGAGTTGAACACTGTGCAATCATCAGCAGATATACCTGTTTCTGCCCTTGTGCTGGAAGGAAGGTCATTGATGAAGCAGCTGAAGATGGGCCTAAATCACTGCCCTGTGGAACTCCAACAATGAAGTCCTGGGATTAGAATGATAGACCACCATCATTCAGTCATCTTCCTTTGTGTGAAGTATGATTCCAATCACTGGGGTATTTTCTTATTAACTCCCATTGACTTCAGTTCAACCAGACTTGCTTGATGCCACATTTAATCAAATGCTGCCTTGATGCCAATGGTAATGGTATTGGTTTATTATTGTCACTTGTACTGAGATACAGTGGAAAAACTTGTCTTGCATACCGTTTGTACAGATCAATTCATTACACAGTGCATTGGGGTAGTACAGGGTAAAAACAATAACAGAATACAGAGTAAAGTGTCAC
>JARFYF010000053.1:15442865-15455600 GCA_030265395.1 Rhina ancylostomus | reverse complement strand
AGATTGATATGTGGCAAGTGACAGGCAAAAATTACCTCCATCAAGAGAGAGCTTAACCATCTCTCCCTGAGATTCAAGAGCATAACCTTCGTTGAGTCACCCACCATCAAAATCCTGGGCAAGAGTATTGAGCAGAATTAGTCATCGAGTCATGGAGACATACAGCATGGAAATGGGTTCTTTGACCCACTGAGTCAGTGCTGATCATTGACCTCCTAAGTTTAACTGGATCAACCACATTTATACTGTGGCTCCTGTGATTATTTACACTGAATATTTCACCTCCTTATTCCACCAAGCCATTTCCCCATCTAAATGGAACACCAAAAGTGTGACAAAATACCCTTCATTTGCTTGGATGAGTGGAGCTCAAACAACACTCAAGTATCTCAATGTCATCCAGGACAAAGCAGCCTGCCTGATGGGTGTCCTACCACTACTTTAAACATTCATTCTCTCCATCATTGTGTACACTGGTTGCAGTGTATCCAATCTACAAAATGCACCATAGCAACTCAGCAGGACTTCAATAGTACCACCTAAACTGATGATCTCTACTTACAGAAGGACAAGGGTAGCATGTGTAAGCCCTCCAAGGACATCTAACACTGTTTTGTTGATTGTTGTTAGGTCAAAGTCCAGGAATCTCCTCAAACTATCACTCCAGTGAAAGAAATGATTCACC
This sequence comes from Rhina ancylostomus, assembly GCA_030265395.1. Lineage (NCBI taxonomy): Eukaryota > Metazoa > Chordata > Chondrichthyes > Rhinopristiformes > Rhinidae > Rhina > Rhina ancylostomus. The sequence goes on along the minus strand of JARFYF010000053.1, from coordinate 15,454,915 downwards.
ACCACATTGTCAAGACCAATTAGGGCTTCCTATGGTACTTAAACAATAAAGTTGCCCTTGGCAATGACACGTACAACCCTTCAATTAATGGAAAATTCAGTGCAAATCCTCCGTTCTTTTACTGGGCTATCTACTTTTCAATTGTTTAATTGGAGACTAGAACAAACTTCAAAGCAATAAGGATCAACCTCTTCTGAAGGATGAGATAAGAAACCCACAGAGATACAGGAAAGAATAGGAACTGCCACATATCTATTGGAATTATTTTCTGTTCACTATCATAAAGAAAATATGAAGTGTGTGTCATCTAATCCAAGGGTAGAAGCTGAGACACAGCATCAAATATTTTGAGTAAAATAAATTGAAAAGGCACTATAACTCTCCTCATGTTGAATAGTTTCTGACATTCAGTGTCCATGTTAGTATTTGGCTTTATTTGGTGAATTACTGGAACATGTGAAAAACGATACAGTGTAAGATAACACTGATGTAAGATGGGTCAGAAGAAATAGTAAAGATTCAAATTAAGTGAGACTGACAGGGTCTGTTATGCAGTGTGATACCTCTGGAACCCCTCACCTCATCCTGAAATAAACCAAGCCCAGCTGTTATAGACTGTGACAGCAACTGGGCAAAAGAAACTAAGGGGAAAATAATGCAAATTAAAAGCTGCAGGGAAGGTTTGGCTTCTGTGTCCTGAGAAAAAGAGATTACTGAACACAACAACTGAGTAAATCAAAGCCAGGCTAAATTACACGGGACTGACTTTGTTTCTTTACAGGAGATAGTTGAATGCTTTGTCTTCCTGATTTAGTTAATTAGGCTCCGGGATGAAAGCAGTACTTGAGTTCTAAAGCTTCATTGTTTCACAGTTGTATGATTAGAAAGTCTTGGCAGCGAATAACCTAACTGTAGCCACAAAGGGCTGTCAGCAGAAAGGATTATTAGTTACACACTGGTCCAGCCAGTCCTATACAGGGCAGTCAAACCTAAATCCAAGATCATCCCAGTTGACTTCCAGTGAAACATTCCAACCCAATCCCATTATTAGTTTAGTATTTATATTATAATCCTTGGACTGTTCCCAAAATCCTAATGTCTAAATCACATCTAGTTCATTTGTCCAAATTCCCCTGTTTCCTGTTAGGTTTTAGTTTTATTTTTGGTTTTATTCTACACTGGTTTATTCTACATTTTTACTCTAATCGTTTCTTGCTATCTCTCCAAGAGGTTTTAGCTCAAGTCAAGATGCACTACCTCTGCCTCTGTCTGTCATCCATGACGTCATCAAATAAGTTGTTTGAAGACAGAATGCATCCAAGCTGAAACTGATCTGACATTTATATTCACCGTCCCACAGGAAAGTGGTCAGTGGTAGGAACCAAAATTAGAACTATGCCATTTAGGAATGGAAGCAGGAAACAATTTTTGACACAATGGATTTTGGAAATCTTGAGCTTATTCACCCAAAACAGTAACTGTTAAGGGATCAACTAGAGCTCTCCAGACTAAGGATGACAGATTTTGTTGGATGAATGCACTGAGAAATACAGACCAAAGGAAGGTCAGTAGAGCTGAGGTACAGATCAGTCATGGTCTCATTGAATGACAGAATATGCTTAAAATGCTGAATGGCTTCCTCCATTTTCAAGTGGACATGGTCAATCACCTTGGCTAGCTTTCAGCTTTCAAGTTAAGCTTCCTCTTGGCCAGCTCAGGTCAATGACCAGCAAAGACAGTTGTGCTCTTGACCATTGTGTTCCATATCATTGTTATAAGGCTTAGTGGGATGTTAATAATTTGAGAACAGCTGTTGGGAACAAACAATTTGGATGAGGCAATGCCTGCTGTGCTTTAAGAATTGCATGCAGTATGTTATCAACTGACTATTGTTCTTCAGTATACTCCATTCATCTTCCCCTCCTGAATCAAGTGATCAACCGTGTAAAGTCGGACAGGTGCCAGCTTCTCTCTGATACTACCATTGAGTGGCCATTCTTTCTGCAAGAGTTGATTAGCTTATTTCAGAAAAGTAACTATTTAAAAAATTCATTCATAGGATATGGGCATCTCGGGACAAGCAAGCATTTATTGCCCATGCCTTATATCCCTTCAACTGAAATTCTCTTGATTGGCCACTTCAGAAGGCATTCCAGTGGGTCTGAAGGCCACACTAGGCAAAGATAGCAGATTTCTTTTGTTAAAGGACACCACTAAACTGGATGGGTTTCTACAGTTATCTGGTAATTTATTGGCCATAGTTGTTGATTCTTTATCCCAGATTTATTTAATTAACTAGATTTAAATATCCTAACTGTCATGCTGATACTTGAACATGTCTCCAAAAAATGTCTTGAACTTTTGATTACGAGTCCAGTAGTAAATTTTCTACTTTGCTGCATTAAATCCATCATGAGCAGCACAATGGCAAAGTGTGTGACATCGCTGTCTCATAGCTCCTGTAACCCAGGTTTGATCCCGACCTTCAGTGTCATCTGTGTGGAGTTTGCATATTCTCTCTCCAGCTGTGTGGGTTTTCCCCAGGTGCTCCGGTGTCCTCCCACATTCCAAAGATAGGCTGGTTGGCAGATTAATCGTCTCCTGTATCTTACCCCTGGCATGGTGGCAGGGGAATGTTGATGCGTATATGAGTAGGTTACAGGGAAATAAGTGGGGAATGGGATTCCCCTGAGAGTTGGCATGAACGCAATGTGCCAAACATTTGGCTTCAATGTCGGAAGGAAATATATATCATGAGCAAGTCTCACACCATTTTCAGTAGCATGTGATGCCCTAAATTTTGGAATAGCCTGCAGGTACACAATGTCATAGATTTAACAAGCTTTGTACTGGAAGCATGAATCCAGTCTTGTGGGAAAAAGACTGGGAAGACAGACTGCAATTTTAACTCCAGTGTACCTGAGACAGGAGCAACCTTCAATTAGGACCCAGAGGCAACAGTCCTGAGCAGCAGTTCTTCCTGAAAGTCCAGCTGGGATCATGAACAAAGGAAGCCTGTATTTATGTAAAGTATTAACCTGTGGAGGAGGGAGCATATACTCAAACTGTGAATAATCCAAACTCCGACAAAAGCTGCAGTGTACATGTTCAGTTTTATGTGCTCTGTGCCTTTTTAAAAAAAAAATTTGTGAAGTTTGATGAGGAGCCAAGACTATTTTAAGCGGGCAACTTAAACTGGCTGAAACTATTTGATTAGAACAAAATACTTCCAGAAAGTTTAGACGTAAAAGGAAATGTGCTAGTAAAGGATAAACAATCAGAAATGGAATTATGCATGTTGTCCCCTTTCTGAATTACTTTATGTTATCCATTTTGAGGATGTGGTATTGAAATCCAGAAGAAACTTTCTTGCAGACTCTACTGCCTCTTGCACTCTTCCTTCACTCCCTAAAGTGTTTCTCTTGTGCCATTTATTGCCTTGGCTTTTGTCTCTCTCTTACGATGGGGTATGTCCATCTTCGGTTACTCATTCATGTAGAGGCTCAGCTTCCAGACACACACTATTGACATCCAGATTTACATTCTGTCACTTCCCTTGACCTCATACCCGTATCTGTGCTGTTAGATTGTCCATCAAACATAGGCAAGGACTCAAAAGTGCCTATATTTCAACTTTAGAAAGATGGAAGCCTTAAGTTCCAGGCCCTGTCGTAACTCTGCCATTTGGTTAGAGAGAAACTCTTTCCTCTAGAATCTAAGCGTAACCTCTTGTTGAGTTAGACTATTCAGAGCTGATATCAAGAAGAAATTCTTCACACAAAAAGTCCTGAGTTGTCCCAAGACATTACGGTTGGGGAGAATCATTTGAAAACTTCAGATGTGATATTTAACAATCTTTGTTATGAATGTTATGAAGGGTTAAGAAACCAAAACAGGTGAGTAAAGTTAAGTTTACAGACTTTCTGTGATCAAAATGAAGGGCAAAACATTTTGGAGGCAACCAGTGGCCCCCTACTATTCCTTGAACCAGTGATAACAATCAGTAAACAACATGAACTGCCAAGCAATGTTCTCCTCCAACAGCACTTACCTATGAGTGATTTCCTTTTTTTAGCTAAAAACGTAGATGCCCTGGTAGCTGGTGGGTGTGCAGTGGGTGGCAGAGGGGAATGAGAGTGAGTGGTGTCCTTCCTCTTGAACCAGTGCAGTCTGTATGGTAAAGCTAGTGCCAACATGCTGGTTGGTAGGGATTTCTCATATATATCCTGTTATATGATGACAGAGTTACATCTGATATGTCCAATTGCAAATGAGATGTGACTTGGAGAGGAATTTAGAAACACGGCATTCTTATTGAGGGAAATATTCTTGAATTAATTTCTCTGAATTTCTGCAGTTATATATTGAAATCCCATTGTTAAGGGTGGATGGTTAGAAATTGCTAATCCTTGCCTCTGTCCCCACTGCCACTGAGACCATTGACTTCTCTAGATGTGACACTTCCAGAACTTCTGCCTCTGCCAGCTGCCTGTTTACCATTTTCCAAATTATCACCAGTCTCATCCTATCCTGCTGGCTATTCCTCATTCTTGTGGAATAATGTTGGCTTTTCACCCCCTTAATAAAGCAAATGGAAAGTCATTGCACTGGGAGAGAGGAATCAAATAAAGCTCCTGTTGTTATGTAATTAGGTTAGAGAGAAAAGTCAGCCTGTGTGCTTCCTGCTTCAGCTGACTAGCTGCTGGAGCTATCTGGGCTCACACACGGTCATTCAAATGGCCACTGGAAGACAAGCCAGAGAGGTGATAGAATAGTTCACTTTTGAGAGTCAACGCCATCAAGAGAAAATCAGTGTATGGGAAGGAATTTATAAGATGCATCAGCAAAGTAAAGAAATATGTTTCACGGCGAACAAAGGATACAGATTATGCTGGATGTTTCTTAATGACATTCATTGAATTACACACAAAAAAATAATTTGACCTTGTCATATTTGCAGCAGTGCTGTCACCATTACTGAAGCCGTATTCATTATTGCTTTTGTTTGCTATTAATTTTCATAATTACTAATTGAAAGATGAGGCCCAATATTATCTGCAGGAAAGGGCAAATAAATATGTCATAATTAGGGTTGAAGACAAATTTTGTTTGTCAAATTTCAGTCGATGTGTTCACCAACTCCAAATGTGGCTGGTATTAAGAAGAGATCGAATGCACTGGGATTTACTCACCTTTTCTCTCTCTACTTTAGTAATTGCAAAGAGAGCAGAGTGACTGACTAGCATTGTAAGCAGAGAAATGAAATATGATATGATAATTATCTGGGAGAATGTTAAAGTACTGAAGGAACAGTCTTTCTATAGCCATCATGCTCGATCCTAAATGCGCGGGTGAAATATGCTCTTCGTGAATTAGTTCTCACCAAGCAAGCTACCGTTATTATGCTGCGAATTTCTCTCTCCTTCCCTGTGTGGTGTTTGATGGTTTTTTTTCTATATTGTGAATTCACGCGGGAATTAATACTCATTCATTGCCCCTCCAGAAATTACTTCTGAAATGCATATAATCTAAAAGATGCAAATGAGCTTGACTCGTTGCTCCCTAGTTAATACAAATTATCATCTTTTTCCACTGTCATTATAGGCAGCAATTCCATCACCCTTTTGTGGTAGGTTTTTAGATATAAAAATAGGCCCTTTTGCGTTGGGAGAGGAAAATTTTAATATAATGTAGGGAGGTAGAGAATTATTTTTAATTATTTTTCCTTTTCAGATGAAGTGCCCAGTACACTGAAACTCCCAGTGTTACAGATGACCTATTTAATCTTGTGGTTTGTTCAGGAATTGTATGCCCTCACACTTTAAAGGATCTTCTGCTTTCTGACAGCAGCTAACTGGTCAGATTCAGAAGCAAAAGAATGAGTTTCCTCCCCCAGCCATTGCCTGAAAACATTCCTACCCTCTGGATCTTCTCATAACTTTCACTCTGTCCCTCTTCTTTTTAAAAGAAAGTTACAAATACATCACATCCTAATCAGCTCTGGGATTATCTTGCCCTGTCTTTTCAAACATGGTGTTTTGTGCTATTTGCCAAAGCACCTCACCTGAAATGTAAATATGGCAGAGAGGAAACAAAACTGACAATAAGTAGGTTTTGCTTAGTGTCCTGGTTTTGGCCAGGGAATAGTATATATGGTACACAAAGCCCCATTGGACCAAACCTCTTTTATTTTTAAACTCATTGAATAGGATTTCTAATAATGATATAAGATAGTCTGTTTAATCTGCACTCTTTAATAAACCAAATGCAGTATAACACTTCATGATAAGAGTTCACATCATTCTCAAAGTGTGATAATTTGTGTGTACAATGTGCCCTGTGTTCCTATTGTTTTTGTTTAGAGTCAGTTACCGACTGAATGAATGATTAAATAGACAGTGGGACAGAGGGTTACAAATTGTCTGCTTTTTAATATACTGTTGATAGAAATCCAGATCCAAGAGGAGCATTTCTTGGCAAAATGGATTCTCTGTGCTCAGATTCAGCCTTGTGATTTACTTCTTGTTCCTTTTGTAATGTATTTTTATTTCTTTGAGAACATCTGCTATGTATTTTCATCATCTGTCTGTTTCCCTCTCTCTGTAACTGTGCATTTCTTAGCCTGCTTCTTCCTGTCTCTCTGTTTTCTTGCTCTCACATACTATCAATTTGCACCGTCTCTGTCTATGTCCTTGTCTCTGTTTCTCTCTCCCTTCTCCTTGCAATGTTGTTCTTGATCGTTTTTATCATACAATCCCTTTTATTCTCATCCACCACCAGTCTTATTTTCTTTACAATCTTGTGAACGAGTTGGTCTACAGCTAATGGTCTGCATCCCAAATCACACCAAGTTCCAATCACCCTTCATCCCTGCCTAGCAATATCCTCATTTTAAACTTCTTACTTTTATCTTCAAATTTCTCCATAGCCTCACCCCAACCCCTTTTGTCTATAAGCTCCAGCTTTCCATCTCTCTGAGACTTCTGCACTCCTCCAATTCCAGCCTCTGAGGAAACTGGAATCACATCACTTCATCAATGGTAACTGTGCATTCTACTCCCTCAACTTTGAAGTCACCTTCTGAACTTTTACATCTCCCTATCACTCTCTCATCAGTTTAGACAAAGCCATGCGACTTGATTCAATATTTTGGTCACCTTCTCTAACATCACTTTATGTCCTCTGATTTTGGATAACTCCATGAAGTGGCTGAGGATGAAGTACTATGTTAATAGCATGAGATAATAAAAAGATTTTGCTCTGTTACTTTGTAGCCATTTTGAATTCCCATGAGTAGGAAACTGAATAACTGTTAAAAGATAGACCTCAGTTGAATCCTACCATTCAGCTGATCACCTGTTTCTGCTAATTAGTGAAGGTGTTCAGTTAGGAAGGACAAATATCAAACATCTCATAGCTAGTAGTCTGGGAGATCTTTTGGAACTGGGGCTATCTATCTGGCATCAGGAAGGGAAGATAGGGGGTCCCCAACTGTGGGGTCTGTTACTATGCCCATAGCATTTTGGATATGTCCTGATGATGAACTTGTTAATATGAGCTTCCCCCTTTTCTCTTCCTTTCTTATATTGCTTAAATGGGAGCAAGAGTAGGTCATTCACCCCCTTAAGCCCATTCTCTCAAATGTTCTCTCACTATCTTACTCTTTTATGACATTTCTCCAAGCCTCTTACTCATTGTTTCTCCCACCATTTCTCTCCATCATCCTTTTTCATGTCATGAATAAAATATTTGTTGGCCCTTTAGGCTCAAGTTTCCAGTCAACATGATGGAATCCAGGAATTGGCTGAACCTGCACAATAGCTCAGGAAATATTAAACAGAAAACCAGCCACTCCTACAATCGCTTATATTCATACGCTGGTTCAAGATGTGAGGTAGACCAGGTTTGGCCTTGCACGCAAACTGGATTAAGATTGTTAGTTTCTGCTGGTTACCCTGGTTCAAAAGGCTCTTCAAGTAGCATTTAAAAACCTTGGTTGCACTGGCACAATTAGGCAGATTTTAAATATTTATTTTCATAACAAAATGCTTCATAAGAAATTGAACGTGGAACATCAATGAAACTGCTAAGTTGCACAGTATGGTTATTAAAGATTTCCAGTGATTTTAGTTCTTCTCAATTGGTGGAATCAAACTTTATAAAAGCACTTTGTTAGTCTGGTGAGGTCTTCTATCGTTAGACGGTAGAGGGAGGCCAACAATTACTTTATTCATGACAGTATTCAAAGGTTGCAATTGGTGATCAGGGTGTGATTAATGGTCATTGGTGGCGGGGTGGGTGAGCTTAACAAATCAATGCAGCGGATTGGTGGATGGGGTCACTGGCACAGGTGAGGGTCATGGGCTCGTGTAAGGGGATGATGGGATCTGAAAGAGAGCCAGATAAGTACTCACCATTAAAGGGACCTCTCTAAGGTGGGTTCCCAGAACAGGCTGGGACTTGCTCAAGCAGTTTTCCTTTATGTCGTGCTGAATCAGACTTCATAGCTGGATGAGACAGCTTGCTTCTGCATGAGTGTCCTGCAGACAGAACATGCACAGTTGAAAATTTCAGCCATGGTGTTCAGGCATGTATTGCAATTTTCATCAAAATTGGATAGGATAAGCAAAAGAAATTCCTTTTGAGCTTTATTAAAGAGCTGCACCAGGATATCTCTCTTAAGTACATTAAGGCACATTTTCTTAATGAAAATAATTAAACTATTATGTCCTATTTGCTATTTGCATTAGTTCATTGAAGAATTTACATTTGTGAGTATGGAAATGAATTTTAACAAAACTTTGAACTGCAACTGAATCAATTCAGTTTCAAACACATTTTGGGTGCATTCTCATGACTGCACAAAAACCTGAAATACTGCACCTTTATTCTTTCTTAATCTTTTACCTTATGCACATAGCTTTACTTTCAATTTCTCACTGTCAGTGTGTTTCCCCATTTGACTGCATGGAACAATGGAATTAATTGGCACAATTGACAGATATATATTTCAACCCTATTTTCAGTTCTGCCATTTTAATAGGTTTTATTTTAAGGGAATAAAATTGTGGATGAGAATTTATCCCTGAAGAAAATCTTGGCCTTTATAATCATTACTGGCCATCTACCCAGTACACATGGTGGAAGAGAGTTTGCCAATGAGAGATCTTGAAAAATATCAAATGACTATTAGGAATTGAAATACCCTAATGACTGGCATTATCATTCATTATGTACAGGATCCAGTGGGTACAATTGCTGTCTTTTGTTTTCTGTCAGACTTCAACACTGAAAGTGATGTGTGCATGATAGCATAATGAAATCGGCTGAAGATAATGGATTTGAAAATATGCAGAAAACCCTTTAGTGCATTTGGAACAGAACCAAGCCTACTTTGAAAGAATTGTCCCAGAATATATTAATGAATTATTCGATCCTAAAGATTCTTCTTTTTAATTCAGAATTTTGAAGTGTTTTCTAAATGTAAGACTGAAAGTTCAACCTTTTTTTTGCTTGTGTCCCAGACGGCCTCTTTCTGTAGCTCAGGCTGTTCTATCTTGTCGATGTCACAGCCATATGTTGGATATATAAGTTGCTGCCCCCACATTTCACATTGTCTTTCACTGAGGCTGAACAATTGGAACTCATGCTTCGTATTGCTGGCAGAAGGCTGATGGTCAGAGACGTTATATTGAAATTTTAAGTGCAGCTCAGATGTATGTTGAAGGGTGTGGTTTCTCCTCTGACACTAGGAGAACCAACTAGGGTGCTGGATATAGCAACAGAGAAGATATTATCTCAATCCAGTGCCACTGAACCTGGTGTCAGTGAAAGGCAGTCTTTATGATGGGATTGTTGTAGTTCTGACTGTGGGTGTATCTCTCTGTCTCCCAGTGCTTGCTTGCACTTGTTCTCTTGAGCCCTTTCCAAGAATATTAAAATATAAGGAACAGGAGCTAGGTAAGATCAAATGGCCTTTTGAAATTGCTCTAATATTTATTAAGGAAATAGTTGAGCATTTAACTCAACTCCACTTTACCCACCCCCATTTCCCTTGAGTCCTTTGGTCTGCAAACACCAATTGATCTCTCTCTTGAATATATTTAAAGACTGAGCATCCAAAATGCACTAGAGGACAACATTCCAAAGATTAGCAGCTTGCTTGGTGATGTAATTTGTCCTCATCTCATCCCTATTTCACTGCCATTTCATTCTAGGACGCACTGGCCAAAAATACTCTGTGAACCTAAAATGATCCATTGGATAGGTATAACGTCATCTTTAGCACCATGCTGCAGACCACAGTTATGCCCAAAGTCTAAGACCTTCAAGCACAACTAACTGGGCTTTGAATTTGTGTGCTCTCTGACATTGCTGAGGGTAGGATTGATGACTGGGGATAGAATGGTTGTAGAATTTGATGCCAGCAACATGGATGTTCAAGGGGATATCTGGGTCTGGGGGGTGGGACAGATCAGGAATTAGGGAATGGGGCCTGCAGAGATGGATGGACAGGAGGCTGAGGCAACACATCAGGGAATCAAGGCCTGGCCTCAAGCAACCACAGGGTCAAACAGGAAGGGAACAGAATGGAATTGGTGAGTATTATGGGTGGGGGGTGTGCAGTGCAGCAAAGGAGTTTGTGAAGGCTGACTGATGAAAGTAATTGACTTACCTGGCAGGTATCCCAGTCCAGTGAGTACTGTGCTCAGGAGACAAGATTGACCTGGCTTGGTCTTGAGATGATGTGATCCAACTTCTTCTACAATGCTCCAAAAGGAATATTATACAGGGAATGATGTCATCCATGACACAGAAATTGTGTAAGGGTTGAAACCTGACTATACCTGAAATGCCATGTCACGTTTCTAGGCTGATGAAAGATGATCTAGAAATGTTTGTTTTAGCATTTCATTCTAGAAAAGAAATGATTTTTCATTTGTGTAACACTGAAAACAAAGGAGTGTTGTGCAATTGAATTTTTCGGCAGCTCACTCTGCCTGTCCACCACCCTGACCCACCCCCAGCTTTCTCTCTCCTGCTCTTTTTTGCCTTCTAGTTTTCTGTTTCTCTTGCTGTCGCTCTGTATCCAGGTTCTGCCATGTTCTCTTGTCATCCCTCACCTTCCCTCCACTCTCAGTCTCGCTCGTTCACTCATGGTTCCTCTCTTTTCATCCACCTTATTCTTCCTCATTTATTCTCTCATACTTCCTCACTCTCCCGCTCGTTATCTCGCCTCTCTGACTAATTTATTCTTATATCATGGTTTCCACTTTTATATTTATTGCCAGAATATTAAAATGTTGATGTAAAATTGATCTGTCAGTTACTGTAATACCTTTATTAATGTGTTTGCCACTAAGACTTCACAGCATAAAATCAGGTCAATGCTTTCTCTCACTCACTTATCCTAGGGATTCCAAAAATACGCATATATAGTTTTACAGTAATTACTGTTTCCACTTCTCCCATTTAGTAAAAGTGGTTCCTAATTTCATTACTGGTATAAGAATACTAAAGTCAAAAAGATTACAGGAAAGGGTAAAGGAGGGGTTTAAGTCACTGTTGGTTGTTGATTATCTCAACAAGTTAGTTTCAGCACTGTGAAGAGTCATTTATTGCACAGGGTTTGTACAATTACTGCTTTACCATGTACATTGAACAATTTAAACACAAGTATATTATCTATTGAACAATATGTTACATTGGGAAAATAATGCATTGAATATAGAGAGGTGTATGCATTACCATGCATGATAAATCATAAATACACAGGGAGCTATGAACTGTGTTTTGCACAGAAAGGCAATTGTAAATAAGAAGAAAATATTTTCAAATGTATGACAATTAACAGTAAGGTATGAGATGTGATCCTTTTTATTTACAATATATAATGAATTTTGGTTACCTGGAATATACTGATAAGGCATGGAAGTAACTTGAGTTATAACTTTTAATAGAACATAGAACATAACAGCACAGTACAGGACCTTCAGCCCACAATGATGTGCTGACATGTTATCCTATTCTAAGATCTATCTAATCCTTCC
>JARFYF010000053.1:15337858-15348780 GCA_030265395.1 Rhina ancylostomus | reverse complement strand
GGAAATAAACAGTCGACATTTGGGGTCGAGACCCTTCATTCAGTCTGAATGACGGGTCTCGACCTGAAACGTCAACTGTTTATTTTGCTCCGTAGATTCTGCCTCACCTGCTGAGTTCCCCCAGCATTTTGTTGATTGAATGATACAGGGTTTGTTTTTCTTTTGCACCCGGAACAACTGGCTTTGCCCCACGATTCTCTCTATAGATAACTTAATCAGCATGTTCTTCTGTTCCTTGTGTATTCACCTCGCTTCATGTTAATGAATGTTTGCATCCATTCCAACCTCTTCGCAGAAGTGCTTTACACGTTTCTCACCAGTCTCTGAGCAGAGAACATCTCCCACTCACTCCTCCTCCTCCGTGCATGTGTGTGCGTGCGGTCTTTTCTTTCTGCAAGGTCAGGGTGCCAATATTAAAGCAAAGTTGGTGTTGTTGGGCGGGGTCTGCCGCAAGACGTTGTATCAGATTTTTAGCGAGGTCGTGAGGGGGCAGATTAGAAGAGGTGGTGAGGAGTGAAGTTGCCTAATATTGCCGAGGGCAGCGTGAAAGGCGCGGCGAGTTACAATCGTCAGACTGATCTTTACAAAGAAAACAAACGCTTTGTATAATAAAAGGCAAAACTGGCAGCCTAGACCCCCATTGTCTTTCGCATGGGTGTGAGAGGCGACCTCCGACCTTTTATTGAGATGTAGTTGAAAATGTCATAAGCTTATATGTGGGAAAAGAAGTTAAGGGTACCTGTTGCTCAGCCAATACTTATTGTTGTAAACCGCCTTTACCACTGTCGCTATAATTCAGCAAGCCCCGGTTCAAAATTCGGCATCAACTTGGGTTCTTTTTTCATACATGTAAGGTTTTATTTGAATCGAGAGTTCCAACAGCTTGCTGTGTCGGCAGTGAAAGTGTTATAAAGAGACTATTGTTTCGGGCCAAATACTGCCCTCTGCAGTGTTTCTGGAGTCAACCGTTAGTGGTTTGGCTTTAGTGGGGAAATTAACTGCACAAAGCTGTGACACGTGGCTGCTTTCAGCTACTGTCGGAGTCGGGCTGAACGGATCGATTGCACTCCACTCCTTTCTGAAGAATAGAGCAAACCTTTTATTTTGTACCTGATGCTTTTAGTTTAAGAATGTTCTGCTACTGCGCATCGTCGTCCATTTCTCTCTCTCTCTCTCTGTCTCTCCCCTGAAAGGGCTGATTCTTTTGGAGCTCGGACTGCCCCCCAACTTGTCTGATCCTGTACACTTCATGATGACCGCGAGCAGGCGATTTAACTGCGGATTGTGGCACGCCTGATCTTTGTCTTTGCGGAATTGTTTGGGATATGGTTTGAAGGGCAAAATCCGGTAGTTCATCAGCCACGTGTACAGCCTCCAGTTTCAATCTATTATGGACCAAATCATAGTTTATCTGCTTTTTGTACACTACCTGTTGCACTCTCTATAAACCCCACACGTTAAACACCATGACCATGATATACCCCAGCCATTTAATATCCCCACCTTTACACTCACAATCCATTACACACCATTCATTATCAGCTGAGACACAAGAAAGAATGCAGATGCTGAATCTGGAGTAACACACACAAAATGCTGGAGGAACTCAACAGGTCAGGCAGCATCTATGGCGGGAAATGATCAGTCGACGTTTCAGGACAAGACCCTTCATCAGGACTGGAACGGAAGAGGGCAGAAGCCGGAATAAAAAGGTGGGTGGATGGGGAGGAGCACAAGCTGGCAGGTGATGTGAGTCCAGGTAAGAGAGGGAAGGAAGGTGCGTGGGGCATGCATTTAAGGTGAGAGGGGACAGGTTCAGAACAGACGTGAGTGGTACGTTTTTTTACTCAGAGAGTGGTGGATGCCTGGAATGCGTTGCCTGATAGGGTGGTGGAGGCAAATCCATTGGGGGTTTTTAAGAGGGGCTTGGATGGGCATATGAATGAGTGGAAAATGGAGGGATATGGGCACTCTGCAGATAGGAGGGATTAGCTATGTCGGCACAACATTGTGGGCCGAAGGACCTGTTCTATGCTGTACTGTTCTATGTTCTATAAGCTTGCCTGTTACACACTAAACCTTGAGAGATCCATCCATAAACTCCACCCATTTTACATCCTGTCATGCATTTAACTGCTTTGCAATTTGCTGATTTTTTTTAGGGAGCTTTTCTGCCCTGTTCTGGGAGAATGTGACAGAAAGTATGGAGGAAACTTTATGTCTAGTCCCTTTTTTTTTATTAGTTGTTGCTTTAATCCATTTGGAATGCGAGAGGTTGCAGACTTCCTAAAGTTCAGGTTGCACTTCAACCCCATGCTCCTGATCTTTGGGTGTCAGAGGGTTGATCCATGCCAAGTGCCTACCCATCCTCTGAAGTTCTGTCCATGCTGGGAGAGGGAGCACACTATGTTTAGTGGGGAACCAAAGCAGTAGGTCAGCAGGTGGAGGGGTCGAAGAGAAAGTAGAGGTTAGGTCAAGTAAGGCTGAAGGAAAGGACAGGAAGGGTCAGGTTAATGAACACAAGTGGGACTGATGGGCTGAAGTGTATTTATTTAAATCCAAGGAGTATTACAGATAAGACAGATGAACCTAGGGCCTGGATGATATTGTAACCATTGCAGAGATTTCATTGAGAGAAGAGCAAGACTAGCAGCTCAACATTCCAGGATTCAGATGTTTCAGATGAGATAAAGAGGGGTGTAAAAGAGATGGGGGAGCTGCTCGAATGATTCAGGGAGAATGTCACAGCTGCACTCAGAATATCCTGGAGGGTTCATACATTGAGGCAATGTGGGTAAGAGCTCAGGAATAACAAAGCTGCAATCACTATGATGGTGTTATACTATAGGCCTTCCAACAGTCAGCAGGAGATAGAGGGACAGATATGTAAGCAGATTGTGGAAAGATGTAAAAGCAACAGGGTAGTTTTTTTGTGAATTTAATTTCCCCAATATTGACTGGGATTGCCTCAGTCTCAGAGGCTTGGATGGAGCAGAATTTGTTAAGTGGATCCAGGAGGGTTTCTTGACACAGTGTGTAGATAGCATAACCAGGGATGGGGCCATACTAGACCTTGTACTGGGAAATGAGCCTAGATCAGTGTTTCATTGGGAGAGCATTTTGGGAATAGTGATCATAACTTTGTAAGTTTTCAAATAGTTATGGATAAGCATGACTGGATTTGGGGGGAAGTCCTAAATTGGGTACAGGCTAATTACAACAGTATTAAGCAGGAGCTGGGGAGAGTAGATTGGGAGTGGCTGTTAAGTCCACATCTGATAGGTGGGAGACATTTAAAGGCCAGCTGGTCAGGATCCAGCACCAACATGTTCCTGTGAGGAAGGAAGACAAGGATGGCAAGGTTCAGACACCATAGATGAGATGTTGCAAATTTAATCCAAAAAAAAGAAGTTTATATAAGGTTTAGAAAGTTGGAATCAGACAGGGCCTTTGAGGAATATAAAGGAAACAAGAGAGAACTTAAACAGGGAATCAGAAGGCCTAAAAGGAGCTGTGGAGTGTCTTTGCTGAGTAGAATTACAGAGAATCCCAAGGCATTTTATACATACATTAAAAACAAGAGGATAACCAGGGAGTGGGTAGGACCATGCAAGGACAAAGGAGGGAGTTTATGCCTGGGGTGAGAGGAAATGGGTGAGGTACTAAACAAGTACTTCACATTGGTATTCACCAGAGAGAAGGACATGAATTATAATAAGATCAGGGAGGGATATGCTGATATTCTAGGGCACATTGATATCAAAAAAGAGGAGGTATTTTTTAGGGCTCTTGAAGAACATTAAGATAGATAAGTTCCCAGGGCCTGATGGGATCTGTCCTAGGTTATTGAGAGAGGCAGAGAGGAGACTGCTGGGGCCTTAACAGAGATCTTTGTATCTTTTTTAGCCGCAGGTGATGTCCTACAGGACTGGAGAATAGCCAGTGTTGTTCCTCTGTTTAAGAAGGGCAAATAGAGACAAGCCAGGAAATTGTAAACAGACGAGCCTTCAATCAGTGGTAGGGAAATTACTGGAGAAGATCCTTAGGGATTGGATCTACTTGCATCTACAAAAACATGAACTTATTAGGGATAGTAAGCATGGCTTTATACATTGGAGGTCATGTTTTATAAATTGATTGAGTTTTTTGAAGAGGTGACAAAGATGAATGATTAGGTCAGAGCAGTGAATGTTGTATATATGGACTATAGTAAAGCTTACAACAAGGTCCCTTATGGTCAGCTGACCCAGGAGATTAAGGCACATGGGATCAACGGAGACTTGGTAGATTGAATTCAAAATTGGCTTGGCCATAGAAGACAGAGGATAATGGTGAAGGGATAGTATTCTGACTGGAGGTCTGTGACCAGTGGAGTTCTGCAAGGATCAGTGATGAGACTGTTATTTGTGATAAATGATTTGGATGAAAATGTAGGTGGGCTGATTAGCAAGTTTGCAGATGAAACAAAAATTAACAGAGTTGTGGATAGTGAGGAGAGTTGTCAAAGGATGCAACAGGATATAGACCAGTTAGATATGTTGGCAAAGCGATGCCAGATGGAGTTTAATCTGGACAATGGTGAGGTGTTGCACTTTGGGAGGTCAAGTGCTAGAGGGAAATACACAGTAAATGGCAGGACCTTTAGGAGCATTAATGTATAGAGAGATCTTGGAGTACAAATACACAGCTCCTTGAAAGTGGCAACACAAGTAGGTAGGGTGGGAAAAAGGCATAAGGCATACTTGCCTTCATCAGTCAGGGTGTTGGGTATAAAAGTCGGGAAATCATGTTGCAGCTGTATAAAACTTTGGTTAGGTCACATTTGGAGTACTGTGTGCAGTTCTGGTCACCGTATTACAGGAAGGATACGGAGGCTTTGGAGAGGATGCACCAGGATGTTGCCTAGATTAGAGAGTATTAGCTATAAGGAGAGGTTGGACAAGCTTGGATTTTTTCTTAGACGATCAGAGGCTGATAGAAGCTCATAAAATTATGAAGGGCATGGATAGAGCAGATAGACAGTCTCTTTCCCAGGGTGGAAAGCATAGCTTTAAGATGAGGGGGAAAAGTTTAAAGGAGATTTACAAGGTGAGTTTTTTCACACAGAGAATGGTAGGTGCCTGGAACGCACTTACAGGTGAAATAGTGGAAGCAAATACAATAGCAATGTTTATGAGGTATTTAGACAGGCACATAAACAGGCAAGGGATGGAGGGACATAGACAGGCAGATAAGTTTAATTTGGATTTTCACGGACATGGTGGGCTGAAGAGCCTGCTATGGTGCTGCATGTTCTATATTCTATGTCCGCTGCCTCACTGGAGGCCTTTTGACATCAGTGGGCACAGCAAAGGCTGGAGTATATTCTGGACATTTTAATTTAAGTGTTGCTGTTTATGTTGTAAATAAAATTATTTTAAAACAAAAAGAAATGAAGAAACCCAGAAAATTGATGCATGGGGATAAAGGCCTTAAAAAGCAACCTAACAATTATACATTCACCCCTTAATACCATGTTCCTTACACACCCACCCATTATACATTTTTCCAATACACTACCCAAACATTACACTCTAATCCATTATAAATTCTTTTGTTCTTCTCTGCTGTTACCCATCCTCTCCAGGACAGTTATAATCCCTGTTTGATTATTTCTTTAATCCTATGTGCCATTGCCTAAATTAAATATTACAGGCTTTGTAACTCCCCCTCACCACCCATCCCCCATCCCACCACCACACTTCATACACTCCATCTTTCTTTACCCCTGTGGTCCTCCAATCATACTGCCTTGATTACATCCATTTTCATTGTTTCACCAGTGGTGCCTATGTCCTGAGATACCTGAGCCCTAAGCTTCCTTAAACTGAACTGTCTCTCATTCCTTCCACAATACCTACCTGTCTTGGTCATCCTGGTGCATTTTGGTATTAAATTTTGTGATGGGTGAAAATGACTTGATACCACCTGGAACACAGAAGCAGAGTTTTGGATGAGGTTAAGTCGACAGAATAGAAAGTACCACAGTTTAAAAATGAGGAGTCATTGAGTTAGACATTGACAAAGATGAGTGTAATCTTTTTCTCTCAGACCATTTTGAGTCTTTGGATCTCTTGCTCTTAAAAACTGGTGGAAGAAGAGTTTTTGAATGTTTTTAAGTCAGGGGGAGATAAATACTTGATGAGCACGGGAAGGTTGTGGGGCCGTAGGCAGGAACGCATAGTTGAAATTGCATTCAGATCAGCTATGGATTTATTGAATGGTGAAGCAGATTAGAGGGGCCAAGTAGCCTAACTCCTGCTCCTAACCTGCATATATGTCAGAGGTCAGAGATCAGTGGCATAGGCAGACAAGTGGATGGAGGTTTAAACAGCTGAGGCAGTTGCAGTGGGGAGAAATGATCCAGACTTGCCAATGTGGCTCAATAGCCTGCAGACTATTCTATTGCATGAAGAATAAACATTGGGCACAAGTACCCAAATAGTGTTTGGTGCCCATGGAATGTAGCGATACATAAGGAGGAGGGGAGAAGGGGTGATAAGAATTAGAGGCTGTTAATATGTAATTGCACTAGGCCATTCACTGCACAGCCACTGTCCTGAGCACTGAAGAAGGGACGGGTGTTTACACAAATTGCTTCTTTTATGAGATCCTCAATATGCTCCAAAAACCCCTTTCTCCCAGTGCTATTCATTTGTAATTATTTTATGGTTCTCTTTGAACAATTTTGCATTACTCTGAACAACCGGTATCCCAGGGACATGCATTCTTTCATTGAAGATGCAAAACCGACAGCAATTTGCTCTTACAAAGTTTTTTTTTGTAAAGTACAGTTTCCCAAGGCATCTTGTGGGATTTATAACTGAACAAAATTTAAATGAGACACACAAGGATCAGTGACCAAAAGCTTAGTCAAAAAAGTAGGTTTTAAAAGTGCATTCTGAAGGCATTTGAGAGGCAGAGAGGTTGGGAGGAAATTCCAGAGGTGACCCAGCCAGCCAAAAGTACAGGGCCAGTGGTGGAGCAATAATGAACAGGGATGTTCAAGAGGTCAGAACTGGAGGAGTGCAGAGATCTTAGAGGATTATGAGGCTGGAGAAGATTCAGAGAAAGGGAGCAGTGAGGTTGTCAGGAGATTTGAAAAAACAAGCATGGGAATTACAATATTGCTCAATATGGAGCAAATGCAGGTCAGCCAACCAACACTGGTGTGATGGATAAATGATGCTTTGTGCTGATTGCAAAACAGATA
Organism: Rhina ancylostomus; assembly: GCA_030265395.1. NCBI lineage: Eukaryota > Metazoa > Chordata > Chondrichthyes > Rhinopristiformes > Rhinidae > Rhina > Rhina ancylostomus. The sequence goes on along the minus strand of JARFYF010000053.1, from coordinate 15,341,528 downwards.
GAAGGATCCAGAACCTTGGGATCCATATTGCCATGTGACAGTCACTGGGTAGAAATCAGAAGTGGGAGATTTGGTTGGTTTATTTTTTCTCCACATGTCCCTGAGATCTGGTGCAAATGAGGCAGTGGGTGTGTTGGTAGACCCTCTCCTGCTCAATCCCTTGCAGCTTGATAGCAACATGACAGTGCACCCTTCTGCAGACTAGAACGAGTTCCAGCCTCCAAAGGTGACCATGGGTTGCCTGTGTGTGCGACAGATCTGTGGGCGTCACAGTCAAGAAATGACTGCATCACAGCTGAAGGAATTAACAGACAGCAGGAAGTTATGGGACTTGAATCCTCAACCATCTGTTTGCAAACTGTGCAGTCCACAGCTCACAGCACAGAACTTGCTTAAAGGACCAAGCCCTTGGAGAATCTTGCACTGAGATGAAGGCTCTGGTCAGGGCAGAACTTTCTTAACTTCCACAAATCAAGATGTGGCTTTTCTTGCAACATTCAAAAGCATAACTGATCCCTGTTGAAATCCCTTTTTGCAAAATTGAATTGCCTTAATTGTCAGGGAAAACGTGATTGCATGCATCCCAAACTGAGGGTTTTAAAGGGACCCAACAAATAGGTCCACTTTTAAAAAGACAGAGGTTTGGGAATGGTCCTATTAGCACCACTGCTTTGAATGCTGTTCCCTCCCTCAGTCACTACCCCTTCACCCCCAAACACAGAGAAGTAACAGATAGCATTTAATCCAGACAAGTGAGCGATGTTGCAGTTTCAGAGGCCAAATGTAAGAGGAAAGTATATAGTAAATGGCAGGACCCTTTGGAGCATTGAGATACAGAGAGTTCTTGGAGTGCAAGTCCATAGTTTGCTGGACGTAGCAATACGTGGATAGTGTGGTAAAGAAAACGCATAAGATGGTTGCTTTCATCGGTCAGGGTGTTGAGTATAAAAATTGGGAGATCATATTGCAGTTGTATCTTTTACTAAGATTGCAGGGTGGAAATGTCAAATACTAGAGGTCACAGCTTTAAGATGAGGGGGAAAAGTTTAAAGGAGATTTACAAAGCAACTTGTTTTACACAGAGAGCGGTGGGTGCCTGGAATGTGCTGCCAGTGTAAATGGCAGAAGGAGGTACAATAGCGACATTTAAGAGGCATTAGACAGACAAATTAATAGGCAGGGAATGAAGAGATATAGACCATGTGTAGACACATGGGATTAGTTTAGTTTTTCATCAAGGTCAGCATAAACATGGTGGGCCGAAGGGCTTGTTCCATGCTGTACTGTTCTATATTCTATGTTCTAATTGACTCTCATTCTCCCAGTCACTTTCCCCTCTCACTCAGTTGCCTCTCTTTCTGACTCATGCCCTACCCTTTCCCAATTGCTCCCCACCTACTGACCTGTGAGTCACTGATGGTAAAGCAGTGTCCCAAAATGGAAACATACTTCAAGTCCAAAGTGATATGAAGTTGATATCATGTTCCTGTAAAGCGCGACATAGTTTCTATTGGTTAGCTGTACATGTCATATACATGGAAAGCAGTTACCTTTTCAGAATCCTTACCACAAAGAACCCATGAGAATTGCAGCACCCTTTACTGGAGAGAAAGGCAGCATGGTCTTTTACTGAGATTGCACCTCATTTACCTTAACCTAGAAAGTTACAGGTAGGCAAGAGCTAAGGTTGTGTGGCCCTCAAGTGTTCTCGAGATTAACCAGCTTAACCAGCGCATACCACTGTTGTTCTCCCAGTTACCTAGACATTACGGTTGTCTCTTAGTAGATGCCGTGCAGCAGCAAATGTTTGACCAATATCCAGAGGCAGAACACAGCAACTTTAAAATGATTACTTTTTAGTCACTCGCCTGTGGTTTTATCAATGGAGGACGGGTTCAGTTTTAATCATGTGTGGACATTAAGTGCCTGGAGATCATGCCTTACATTCAGGATCCTGAGAGTGAGATTCAAGCCGAACTATTCCAGCAATAACAATTCTTAGGTATCTGAATTTGCCATATGAAGAGAGATTGAATAGACTAGGCTTTATTCTCTAGAGTTCACAAGAATAGAGGAGATTTTATTGAAAGTTACAAAGTTCTTACAGTATTCGACAGGCTAGATGCAGTGAGGATGTTTCCCCTGGCTGAAGAGTCTTGAAGCAGGAGTCACACATCAGAATATGCCTTTAAAACTGAAATGAGGAGATATTTGTTCAAGCCTGAAATGAGGATGGTGAATCATTGGAATTCTCTACCCTGGAGGGCTGTGGAGGCTCAGACATTGAATTCATTCAAAACAGAGATCTATAGATCAATGGAAATGAAGTGAATCAAGGGATATAGGAGGAAAATGTCATTGATATAGATCAGCCATGATCTTGATAAATGGCAGAGCAGGCTGGAAGGACCAAATGGCCTACTTTTGCTCTTATTTTATATGTTTTATTTAATAGCAGAAACACTGTGTCAAGTCATTAATGTAACCTGGTTGGCTTCCAACACCTGTAACGTTTTCCATGAGCATCTCTTATTGAGTCTTGGCTGCATGATCCCAGACATCAATGGGTGGAACTCCATCTTCCAAAATTACAGTAGGGTCCAAAGTAGCTGGTGGAGCCTCAAATGGTACATTATAGCTAAACATCTGTCTGAAACAGGCATGGGCTTATACTGGCTAAAGCAGTAGAAAGCAGGAATGGGCAGTTAGCAAGGGGCTTAAATTAATGGACATTATTGGACAATAACGGCCAGGTTGACTGAAGTAATATTACCACATTCATCCACACACCCTTTGCCACTACAACCCAAGGTATCGGTATCATTGGGTTGGGGATAATTCAGGTGAAGGTGTAGGTGTGTAATTTAGGTTCCTTTTAAAGGTCTGACATTTTGTCAACATTTCTTGATACATTTCTATGCCTCTGTTTCTAATTGGCCAGCCAAACATGGCAAGATACAATTACACCCCACAATGGTGGTGTTGTAGCACCTTCACTGGCTTGGTGTTGTAATTACTGTGAGACATTTTTACAAGGTTCTCTTAATAAATATGGAAATTTATGATCTAGAACATTGTCAGGAGATGTGAACTATGTGAAATTAAGTCCCTGTTATTCTAAAGCAGTGATAAGTATTCAATTTTGTTTTCTTTCATCTTTTTTTAAATCCAAGCGTGTCAGTGGAACACAGGGAGAGAAAAGACCATTCATCCTGAAGCCTGTTCCACTAATTCCCTAACAATACCATGACTTCACCTTTGTTCCATGTACCTTGAAACTCTTACCTGAGTAAAATGTATTGCTTTCAACAGCCCAAAGTTAGCCATCCACACTGACAGCTATTCAGAATGGCCAATTGTAGTATTTTTGAAGATACAGCTCATCATCAGATGATGGTACCTTAACAGGTATAATCCCGTTTGTTTACCTCCCTCTGTAATATCAAACCCTTATCCACAACCTCATTCAGCCTCTTCCCCATACACATTCTCACTCATCCCCCTCCAAGGTTCACTTCATTCCTAATCTCAGCCAGATGCTGTGCACAGTCTCCCCTCTCTATGCCAATCCTACCCCTTAGCAGTTTCACTTTTTCCCCACTCTCTCTCTTTTCTCACATTCTCCAACCTCCCATTAACATTTTCCACCATCACGGGGGGGGGGGCGGGG